>PVKS010006844.1:0-76041 GCA_004027875.1 Aplodontia rufa | reverse complement strand
TTTTTTTTTTTAAGAGCTGAAACCAGACATTTAAAAATGGAAATTTCCAAGGCAACAGGCCATTCAGCATAAACTTAGGTCAAATCCTTTTCAAACGTTAATGCTTTCCCTCATTTATTTTTATACATAGCTATTGAGATTTTCGTATCCTAGCTTTCTCAACGTGAACCACGCTTTCTAAGCAGAAGTGTTTCTGCTGGCTGTGTTGCTATGACTGTTGATTTACTCTGGAGGAGTGTTAAGTGAGTAATTTTAAGGGAATAATTAGAAAAAGTCTTTGAAAACATGGATAGTAGGGTGAATACGTAATAATAAAAATGGTTAAGGAGCTTTTTCATTTGCCTGTCTGTTAATTGTTGCTATTTTCTGCTATGAAACTGTCCTAGACACCTGCAAGAGGCTGGAGATTCAGTGTGGAGATGTGAAACTTTGACTGACTTCCTTGCTTTCTTACTCCTTCATACACCCACTTGGTTGGTGACCATTTGCTCAGTGTCTGTTGACTGCGGGACCTTGTGCAAGGTGCTGAGGAGACAGAGATGAATACAACTCAGTCCAATCTCTCAGTAACCTCACAGTTTAGCCCAGCAGTCACACTCGAGGTAGTGAAGTCCATCGTAGTGAAGAAGCTAAACTTAGGTGTCCATCCCATGTGACAGTGTGACCACTTATAGTCTCTCTGCTTTGGCTCGTCTGTAAAGTGGGATTAAAATAACAACAACCTCACAGGGTTTCTCAAAGAATAAATAATCTACGTCCATGCAAAATATAGTGCCTTCCACCTGGTGTTGCTCAGAAAATCGTGATCTATTCAACAGATGCATTGGAAGGCTTAAGAGACATGTAGGAGAGCACCACTGGGTAGGGCGATTCAGGTGAAAGAATTAGTGATATGCACCCAGAAAAAGATGGGAAGGACATTTTCTTCCATGCAATTGATAAAACGACACTTTCTGGAAATGAGAAATTGTCACTATGAGATATGGAGGATGTGATTTTGGAGCATTTCATTGTGTCCTGCATGTCTGTGTTTCTGCATTCTCCTCTCCCTGCCTTCCCTGCAAACACTGATTTTTGTTGCTCTGCCCAGAAACACCACGTTCCTGGGTTAGGAGACGTCAATGGTCCCACTGGAGGTATCTAGACATTCTGGGCTCTCCCCAGAGAATGTGCTGCTGAGGCCAATGGAGTACCAGGCATATTGCCCAGGGCTTAGACTTGAGGGCAGGAGACTCTTGACATACACAGCTCCGAAAAGGTTCCCACCTGCAGGTAATATCTTCAGCACCTGCCTCTCTTGGGAAACAAAGTAATTCTAAATGACAGGACTGGGACTTATAAAATCACCATCTCTCTAGGTTATCTTCAGTAAACTGGGCTGGGAGCTTATGAGGGGCTAAGATCTTGGCTTTTGAAGCAGTCAGCCCAGAGTCCACACTTGACAGACATTTGTGTAGAGAATGAATGAAGGAATGGGGAGGGATGGATGAATTCCTTGATCATGGTGAGCTATAGAACATTGGGAAAAGGCCCTGTGCCAGTTATTGTTTCTCCACTTCTGTGTGCTTTTCTGGTAATAAGGCATACTTTCCCAAGGAATTGGACCTGAGATTTTTGTTTGGCAGTATTTTGAGCTTTTATTCATTTGGAGAAGAAAAGGCACAATTCTTAATTGGTGTAATTTTACCTTCATGAATTCAGAAACAGGACTCCTGGAATAATGAGTTCCCCTTTTAGAAAGAAACATATTTGCAGAAATGCCAACTCTTGGCTCATTAGCCCCATCCTAACAGGCAAATATATGGCTTTCCCTGGGGCAGGCCCTGAAAGAACTGGGACGCTCTTAAGTTTGCCATTACCCGCTGCCCCCAGTCAGCTCCACCTCATCCAAGCAAGAGTTAATATTTAATGAAAGGACCTTTGAGACACCCAATGCCAGAATTCTGCTTACTTGCCACTCTGCAAATAATTTTAGATGAGTGATTTTTATCATCTTTGTGTCATTATTGCTGTTCGCGTAAAGACCCAGTGCATTTGTGTAAACAGGCCACTGGGCAGATTGATAAGGCAATGATAGCATTTCCTGAATGAAAATTTATCCACTATCATCTCTTTGGAAAGCTTCCAGGCCAGCTCCCATGGAAGAAGGTTTTCAAACAGATTTCTTCTGATGTAAAACCCAGGGCTTAGCAAAAAAGGGGTGCCTTGTTGAAGAACCCTGCACTTTCTGACTACCCCACGTCTGCCCACTGGGAGCCGACCCAAACACTTGTTTCTTCCTTGTTTATGATGGTCTTAGTTCATTTTCTGTTGCTTTAATAAAATAATTGAGCCTGGGTAACTTCTAAAAAGTAGTTTCGTGTAGCTCGTGGTTCTGACTGCTGGGAAGCCCCAGAGCGTGGCCCTGGTGTCCTTGGCTTCTGGTGAGGGCCTTCTTGCTGCATCATAATATGGCAGAGGGCATCACACAGGCATGCTAGCTCATTGTAATGCTACCAAAGTTATCCTGGGAACCCTACCCTCCTGACCTCATCTAATAACAATTACTTCCCAAAGGCCCCACCTCCAAATTCCATTAACATATGAATTTGTAGATTAAGCTTTGAACACAGAAACTTTGTGGGGGACATATTCAAGCCGTAGTAATGATCTTCCTTCATATCTTCGTGCCTCCCTGCTTTTTACCTGGCGGCTGGTTCCCTCTGTTTTTGGTGTTACTGGGCTTGACCATCTTCTCTTCTTCTGTAGTGGTTTGATAAAGAAGGAAACCCTTCTTGGGCAAGCCTGGGACCACCTATCACTTATGCTTCAAGGGTAGGGAAAGAATCTGGCTCGCTCCTACAGGACCCAGTTCTGGGAGCTTGGTACTCAGGAATGGGACTGATACTTTATTCTGTGGATATAGCTGAGTCATCTAATATGTCAGTTTTCTCTGCAGAAGGTATTGGATAAGGGGTATTGTTGTTCATTTGTTTAATTCATGAGTTTTCTGGGATTCCCAGTTCAAGTAGTCACTACCTTGAAGAAAAGGTCATTTCACAGCTTAACGAGTTATTTGTTTCAGTCAGAGCAAAGCAGGAGTGCTATTTTATAGAAGCCCATTAATTGGATGACTTGCAATATCTAGTAACCATGTGTCAGGGCTGGGTTCGGAATAGGTTCCTCCTGGCACTCGATGTGGTCATCTTTGGTACATCTATTCTATTTATCTGAGTCAGCTAGAAAAGAAAAGGTCCTGTTCATTGCATAGGGAGATCTTAATCCCAACCTGCTAGATTAGAAACCCAGAGAAAAAGATTCTAGTTTCTACTTTGTCACTGAGAAGTTGTGTTACTTTAAACCAATCACATTCTTCTGACAGGATGCAGTGTTGCTGGGCAAAGATGAACACAAAGGATTGACTCTGGATGTGTGGTCATGGTGGTCATGATTAGCTGTGTTTTCCAGAAGTGTGCAAAGGGTGAGAGGTGGCATAGCTAAGCCAGATGATATCAAAGCCCCTTGTGTATCTGACATTTTGATGCCTAAATAGTAACATAGAAGCAGTGGGATTTGCAAATGAAGTAACACAGCACAGAGGAGAGGAGTGGAGCTGGGGGAGAGGAGTGGAATTGGAGCCATAGAGATTGGGAGGTGAGTAAGTTACTTAGTAGGCTGTGATTTTCTCATCAGTAAAAGAAGAATGCAGTAGTCCTTCCCTCCATGAGGAAGGAGTCAGGCATTCTAAGTACTTTTCATAGTAGATGATCAATAAAAAGGTAGTCAAGCTGCTATCACTAATAAAAAAGTATGGCTAGTATTTCCTTCAGGAACAGTGACTGACTCTGCGAACAGTTTTTTGTTCCAAACCACAGTATGATTTGCTGACATTATAAATGTGAATGACAACCTTAGAACAGGACAGAGGTTTATTACAGACCCTTCCTGGCAAAGAAACTCCATCTTTAGAATCATAGAAATTTGAGGTAGAAGGGATCAGAGTCCCTGTTTTCTAGGTAGGAAGCTGAGGTTGTGATTGGGGAGGGCCTTGTCCTGTGTCCCCCGTTGAGGTGGAGGCACAGTGGGGTCTGTTGTTAGACTCTAGCTCATTCTTGGCCTCTGTCTCACCTCTGCTCAAGCTGAGCAGCTCAGGGGCTGTGCAGGAGGGGAACATGGCCCTGTGTAATGGTGCTCACTTGCTGCTCCTGCAAATATGGGCTCTGGGGAGCAATTTAGATGGAAGCAAAGTGCTGCTCTGTAGTCACTGGAAGTGTGTTTATTTATTCATTATGTTTGAGAAGAGCCTCTAGTACTGGAAAGAAATGCTTCAGTCAACTGAGTTTTGTTTTCTTTGTTGTTCTGTCTCAGTTCCCCATGGCTTCCCCGGGGCCTCCCTGTCTGTCTCTGTTCCTGGTGTCAGGTCTGAGGGCTCCACTCCCTTCTCCCCCATCAAGCCTTCAGAATCCTGGCTGTAAACCCCATCCACATTCTCCACTCCTCCCCCTGACCTCACGCATCCACCAGTGCCCTGACAATGCTTATTTTAAAGCCATACCTGAGCTATGCTTCCGCTTCACACAGGGCTCCTTGTGGCACCCAGGATGAAATGGCCCCTGCTACACAGCCACACCAGGCTGCAATCTTGGGGCTCCAGGCCACCTTCTTTCCTTGGAGTACCTTTTCTCCTCCCTTTTCATTGTGATTTCCCACTTATCCTGAAAGACAGGCTCAATGTTACCTCTTTCAAACCTTCCCCAGTGAAGACTTCACAAACAGCCCCAATTCCAGGCTCCTTGAGGCAGAGTTGGGTGGAGTTTTGATTTCTTCTATTCTGCTCTCATGTTATACTTGTTTATTTTACTAATACATTATATGATCCTTAGAGGAAAAGATCTGTACTATACAGTTATTTATTCTGGAACAAGTATTTAATAAATATTTGAGTGTCTGACTGAAGGAGCCGTAATAGTTTATGCACATTGCAAGCTTGCTCTTTACCGAATACTCTGTTAGGCCATCTACCTATATCCTATTTGATTATTTTGAGATCCTTGAGTGGTAGTGTCATTTAAGATCACCACATGAGAGCTGAGGAAACTGAGGTTAGAGAAGATAAATGAACAGTGTTTAAGGTTCAGCTAGTGAGTGACGGCATCAGGACTTGAATTGCAGGTTGCGAGATCTCAGATCCCCCACTCTGAGGCTAGGATAAATGAAAGCCATAAGTGGTCATCTGTCTTTGCTCAAGATGGTTTTCACCTGCAGAACATATGCCCATTCTTCTCCTCTGTTTGGGTCCTTCCTGCCATTTAGGGTCCACTTCAGTATCCCCTTGTTCTTCCTTGATTATTTGATAGGGGGTATTTTGTGATGAAGTGCTTTTCATTATGCTTATCTTATATATTCCCAAGAACTTTTAACTAGTCTAATATCCTAGGATTCACTTCCAAAGTTAACCCTCATGCATCAGATAAGAAATGTAGTTACCCCAAAGATGCCATGTTGTTCCCAGATCTGCAAAAATGAAGAGCTGTTTAAAACTTTCTACTACAAACTCCCCCTGGCAGGAAACATAAATACTATTGTCAGGAGATTTGGGGGTGTGGCCTGAAGCAGTCTTCCAGAGCCTTAAATTTCTTTGATGTCTTAGGTTTCATCTTAAAAATCCATACACATTTTGAATTCTACTCCTTAGTGCATCTCTGTTTACTTTGGTATGAAAATGTGTAAAATTTATGTTCCAGGAAGGTGCTCTTACAGCTGTGCTAGATCCATTGCAAACGAGGCATGTTGGTGCTCTGGCTTCCCCGCATCCTCGAAAGCATTGTTGATGTGCATCTTCCTAGCTTTGGGAGGGCTTCTGATCTCAGGGGACCTGTGGAGCATAGTTCTCCTTTGCTATCCTGAAGGCTAGACCTTGGTGGAGGATGAGTTTATCAAGAGGATGAGGCTGCTTAGAGGATAATTGAACTCTTTGCCCAGGGGAACCAGATTATTCACATTGACTTGGAAGGAATTTGCCTATTTTCTATAGAGGTAAACACAGCTTTCTCATAAAGATCATGTAAGGAAGACTCTGAAAAGCCTCATTCTTGGCACATAGTAAATGTTCAAAGATGTTGTTTTCTCCCATTGAAATTATACATCTTGCCGCCCATTCTACTCCAGCCAATATTTACCAAGAACCTTCTGTGGGTAAGACTGTCTTCCATTTGCATGGGCCATAGTGCATGTTCATGCTTAGGGCATGGTGTTCTTTTGGTCTATACCTCATTATGGAGTGAATAATAATTTTTCCCTTCAATTGGATATAGTGAGCTTTTTAAAATAAAAAACATCAAGGATAGTATTTGCTAATTCCAACATATGTTTGCATAGGAATGGATATTTCTACCACAAAATGATTATGATTTCATATGCTATGAATTTTGCCTCACATTCTCTCTGCTTATTCAGATAGTGACTTCCTTCAGAATTTGGCTCTAGTATAGCTTTGTGACCACCTCAGGCCCTAACCTCCATTATCCCTTATCATTTATATCCTGACACTGGAATTTGGTATGTGAGGTATTTATTGTTTCTTTATCTTTTTATGTCTTTGTCTTATTATTTATCCTAATTGGGTTGAGAGTATATGCCACAGCTTTCAATAAACACTCAGTCATTTGACCTTTTTTGTTATTGTAAAGTGATTGTTATGTTGTGTAAGTTGCTAGCCTGTAGTGGAAAATGGTGAACCAGGTAAATATGACAGCCTCTTTATAAATGGATGGTGAAGGCCCATGGTTCCTCAAGGGCACATGCAGTCCCATGGACATGCATTAACCTCTTGGAGTTGAGATGGTTTTCATCACTCTTGGATGGCTGTGTTGTATGGTGGCTCTTGGTCTGCTACACAGGCCTGGGTTTCAGTTCTAGTTCTTTTGTTTACCACTTCTCTGAATTTGGCCAATTTTTTCCTCCCTTCTGCGTTGTAATTTTTAAAAATTTGTACAATAGTAAAAGAAGTAATCCCTTTCTTATAGGTTGGAGAAATAAACTGAGATAACACAGTGCCTGCTTCATACCCATACATAATACTAATTTGTTTCCTGTTTTCTAGTATTTAGAAATGTTTGTGCCACTGTGCATGACGGACTGGGGCTAAGTATTGGGGAATGTAATAGTGATAAAAGCCATTGACCTTAAAGAGTTTTGGTAGTAGTTTTCTAAGTAGTTTCTAAGTCTCTTGGTGCTGATACAATTGAATGCAGACATGAATGGGTGCACATTCAGCTCTTAATGGTTTAGTTATTGTTTTGTAGTAATTCTGTTGACAGTGTTCTTAATTTAAGATTGCAATGAATGAAAATAATATTAATGGGACAAGATTTGAGTCAGGGGCTCTGCTGCATCCAACAGCAATCCCAGATGGGAGGCAGATCCTTCTTATCACAACAGCATCTACTCTCCTGAGTGTGTGTGTTATGCCCTGGCATTGCAACCCCTCTCCAACTCTAGTAAGCTGGTACAGTTCCCCCATTGCACAGATGGGAGCCAGGTGTCCATTAAGATTGCTCACTTATCTAAGGGCAGTGATGGGTGAGGGATGATAACAGGGCTAGAACCAGGTTTCCTAATTGTTAATTTAGTGCTCTCATGAGCATGGTGGTTAGAGGGAGACACCAGGCTAATCACTCATGCATGTGACATGACTTGAGTTTCAGTTTCCTCTTCTGTAAAGGGGTAACAATCGCACTTCCTTGATAGAGGTTTCATGGAGGTGATAGA
Organism: Aplodontia rufa; assembly: GCA_004027875.1. NCBI lineage: Eukaryota > Metazoa > Chordata > Mammalia > Rodentia > Aplodontiidae > Aplodontia > Aplodontia rufa. The sequence goes on along the minus strand of PVKS010006844.1, from coordinate 68,292 downwards.
AATCAATGTAGTTTCTCTGCACAAAGCTTAGCTCATTAGTCCAGAAATATGAGCCATTCATGGTACTGTAAGCATAGTCAGCATGAAGATGACCTGGGTACAAGGTCTGTTTCTACCACTTATTTGTGTGGCCTTAGGTTAGCTACTTACTTTCTCTAAGCCTCTGTTTCCTTATGAGTAAGTGGGGACAGTGTTTTAGCCAGCTTTTTGCTGCTGTGACTAACAAGAACAATTTTAGAGGAGGAACAGTTTATTTGAGGGCTCTTGGTTTCAGAGGGCTCAGTCCATAGACAGTAGATTTCATTTCCTGGGGCTTGGGGTGAGGCTGAACATTATGGTGGAAGAGTGTGGTGGAAGAAAGTGGCTCAGGGCATTGTAATCAGGAAGGAGAGGGAGGACAGGAGAGAAAGAGACAGAGAAAGAAGAGAGAGGAAGGGGGACTCCACTTGCCCGATACAAATTATATACCCTGAAAGCACATATCCAATGACCCACCTCCTCCAGCCACACACTGAGTACCTTCAGTTACCACTCAGTTAATCCCTATCAGGGGACTAATGTACTGATTAGGTAAGGCTCTCATAACCCAGTTTCACCTCTAAGCCTTCTTGCATTGTCACACACATGAGTTTTTGGGGATACCTCATATTCAGACCTTAACAGACAGTCATAACGCTCGGTAAAGGTTGCTTATCATGTGATGGTAATGAGGTTGTTGATTTTGCTTTGCTTCTCTACTCTTTGCCCTCATCAAGAATGAAACCTGTGAACATATGTCTCAAATTTGCCCTTTTATGCCCTCTGGCAGCTGAATTAGCTGCCCTGTGCTTCCTGAAAGGACTCACGACTCACAGTGAGTTGCAGAGGCCCCTGCTGTGTGCTGAAACCAGGACTCATCGCCTGGACTTTTCCAGACAGGTTCAGCACTCGCCTCCTGGACAGCAGCAGCCCAGGTCGGGGAGGTTTGAACAGAGGGTGCACCTTTCTTGGTCCAAACAACCTGTCAAGACTGTTATATGCAAGAAAGCTGAGCATCTGACCTTGTGTATTACAAGAAAGCTCAGCTGCATGGGGAAGTAAATTTGGCAACGTACATTATCCAAACATAGGGAATTTTGGAAATGTAGCCCAGGGTTTCTAGGTTAGTCATGAAGTAAACATTCAACCACATGGGGTCCTTACCTGACCAAGATGAGTGTGTTAATGAGGCTTCATGTCAGCAGTTGGGGACCAAGGTGCCTGCAGTTGTCTGGTTCGGCCGCAGCCAGATCCACAGTACTTGCAACAAAGAATGTGTTCAGTATATGTTTGCTGAATGAACAAAACTAGTCCTGAAAGAACTGTGGTTTGAAGGAATACTAAGAAATTAGATCATTATCGTTATTAGTTGTAGCATGGTGCATACTTACATGCTAGACACTGTAATCAACACTTACCATGAATTATCACTTACTCTTGGTCTGAGAGTTAAAAAAAAAAACAGCGATTTTATCAACTCTCACACACTGAACATAGTACAGAATATTTTTCACTGTTGGTCACCAAAATGTGTGGCATCTTTCCCCACCAGTTCTCCAGCAGACTCTAACTGGGTGTCCCACAGTTTGTGCAATTCTGACACTAGCTACCTAGTGTAACGTCACATTCCACAGGTTCACCACTCAGTTCTCCATAGATGCCCATCATACGCCCCAGGTTGTCATCTGTTCTTTTGACTAAATTGGGGTTCCAAGGTCATTTCCTCAGATTTCATTAGTATGACAGAGCAGTTCACAGAATTCAGGGAACCTCTTTATTCCCACTTATCCCCTTGTTATCAGGGATATTAATTAGGGAGTGTACAGATGAGCAACCAGATAGGAGAGATGCATAGGGTGAGGCATGCCACCTTCCAGGAACCTCCGCTTGTTCAGCAGTCTAAACATTCTCCTTTTGCATTGTTATGAGGCTTCATTACATAGGCATGACTGATTACATAATTGGCCATTTGTGAGGTCCAGAGGTGTTGCATGGGGCTGAAAGTCTCAACCCTCAAAGATGCCTTGGTCTTTCTGGTTGGTGACCAGAAAATTCCATCTAGGAATCCCAGCCACCAGTCGTCTTGTTAGTATATAAAAAACACTCAACATTCTAGAGATTTAAGGGTTTTTAGGAGTCATGTGCCAGGAACCAGAGCCAAAGATCAAATATTAGAATGTTAGATTCTTCTGGGACTCCAGCTATAAGGGTTTTAGGAACTCTGCCTTAGAAACCAGGAGCAGAAACTAAATATGTTTATTTCTTTTCATAATATCACACTTAGCCACACCCCTCTTGAGGTTGGTAGCATTATTCCCTTCATTTTATGGTCTAGGCCCTCAGTCTCAGAGGTGCTTAATGACTTGCTCAAGGATCACACAGCTGAGGGGCAACCAAGGTAGACATCTGAGATGCATTGGACTCTGAAGATTCTGCTCTTAACTCTAATGCTCAGAAAAGATCCAGAATGATGGTGACACAAGAATCTTTACCTCTCAGCCTGTTTCTTCATTTTTGAGGAAATAATGGAGTGGGACTTCAAGGGACTCTTCCAGAGCTATCATGCCTGTTTCTCTTTCTGTGTGGGCATCAGGTATATGAATGCTAACCTGAGCTTGGGTCCCTGCTGCTGAGAACAAGGAGATATACTATGCTTCCATATTACAAAGACGCAGTGAGCTGACTGTTGGATAGAGTGCCAGGGGAATGAACAACCTTAGGCTTAGGGCCACAGACTCCAGTCACACTATGTGACCCTATTGGCAGATTAGGTCTAGATATTTTTCTTCCATAACTGAAACAAAACCGGACTGGGGGGATACAAATACCAAAATTAGAAAATGAAAGCTATAAAATGGAGTTTTGGGCAAACGTTCTCCTCCCCACAGCTGCTCCTACATGCCTTGCCTGGTGACTGGCTTATGTAGAAAATGAAAGCTCAGGGATCACAGTGACGGCTTGGTAAAGCCTCACCTGCACCTCTCCAGATGCCCCCTGTCCCAGACTGGATATCCGACCTTTCCCCTTTAATCTTTGTAAATGTGTCTTTTTCCCCCCCTCTGTTTTTTTTTTTTTCTGGTACCTTCTTGAGTTAATAAAAAGGGTTGCTAGGAGGCTCTAAAGAATGGAAAGAAATGACTCAAAAATGATATTTCTAAAACATTTCAAAAACTAGTGCATGTGGTTTTTTCTTAATTCCCCAAAGACTAAGAAGTGATATTGGTGTAGGAGTCCCATTAATAAACAGTTTACCCAGTTCTAGCCTGGGAAGTATTGAAACAAGGCAGCTCTCTGCCTTCTTCAGATAATTCCATTTTCAGGGTCTCTCGGAGATAAATTAATTTTAAAAACTGGTTCTATTTTGTCTATTGTATGCAAGAGAGAGGGCATGCATGAATGCATCCGTAAAAGAAGTTAGATGACTGAGCACAGAATGTAACTGGCACTCATTTAACTGATATTATACGATGGGCATCTTCCCATCTCTGTTCAGTTGTCCTATGTATAACAGGGTGAAAGTGTCACTCTGAAATTTTATGGAATTGGAGAAAAAAATGGCTTCCTTGGATCACACATTTGGTCCCAGGGTCTTTCAGTGTCTGGTTTTGAAACGAAAAATCAGTATCAAATCTAGTTGTGTTGGCAAATACACAAGTTTAAAGAGACTGCAGTGGAACATTGAGAGCACTAAAAGTGCTAGAGTCTTAATACCCAGAACATAAATATGGATTTGTTACCTTGAGCGGTTGAGGAAGTTCATCTTTGCCTGCATTTCCTGTGGTTTTGTATTTATATATAAAACATTTTATGTGTATCTTTTAAAACTTGACCCCAATAAATATATGCTAATTGACTGAATGAATCAATTTTTCACCTTCCAATGCAATGTAGCTTTCCTGGCTGTTCTTTGGCTGATGGGTTTGGTCATTGTTTTGGGTCTTATTTGACTGACACTGAGCCTGAATTCTCAGGGGGCCCATAATGGAAGCAGAATACAGTCAAGCAATGTGTGGTTAGTCTGATTCAATCAAGCCCAGTGCCTTCTCATCTGTCACACAAGACATTCTCAGGTTCTTGGCTCAAGAAATTATTGTGAAAATGGTTTCACATTTGCTGCCAGTGGTAATGTTGCCTGCTTCCAACTTTGGGAAGGATATTTACAGTGTTTCTATCAGTTTGAGTCACATCGGAGCAAAATCAACCTACCTCCCAAGCTAACTTGTGCTGAGAAGCAATTCATTTATGGTGTGCAGGTCATGTGATGCTGGCTCTGACGTGGCCTGGCTGTTTAGGGCTTTGGCAGCCTTAATAGCTTTGAATTACCTAATGCAAAATATGTTTTGGAAATAGGAAATAGTAAATACTGTATGTGAGTAATTCTTAGCATGGTGTAGGATTTGATATTGAAAGAAGTTGTTGTTACTGCTACATTTAGAGGATTACACAGAGATTTGTTTTTTTAAAAGATGGCTCATCAGGTTGAAGGGAGGCAATAGCATTTATTGAGAGTGCTCTTTGAATTTTCCCAGCGCTCCTGTGAAGTAGATATTATTATCCCTGTTTTACAAATGAGGAAATGGCGGTCAGAGGAGGTGTGCTGACCAGCTGCATCAGGAAGGAATGAAACTGGGCTTCACACTAACTCTGTATCCTGCATTCCTCCCTCCACTCCATGAAACTTGAAATATGTTTAGTTTTATTTCAAATTCGGAAAGAGGTCTTTGGGATGGCACAGTCTTTCTTAGGAAGCCTTTTGCTTCCTAAGAACTCAGCGTGCTATCTGTGAGTTGGGTGCCTTTAACCCCTATTAGGCATCATCTTCTCATGTATAACAATGGGGACAGTTTCCCCAAGTTGATATGGTTGCCCACATTGGTCAAGATTGTGATGTGATAAAAGTTATTAACATGGGCTTGCCCATAGAGGCTCACCAGCCACCAAAGAGAATCCTATATTTGTTGGTTCCATTTTTTTTCTTCTTCCTGGTAAATAGGGAAATTTTTGTTTGTTTTTGTTGAGAGAGATGCTAAGCCCATCAAAATAATTAGAGATAAATAAGGAAAATTCGGATATGGAGAAGAAAAAGGGTTTCTTGGGGAGAGCACATATTGAGGCTGCTGTTTCTGTGGGTATGAGGGAATCATATGGATAGGAGAGGGTTTCTGATCTGTGTGGCTATAGATTGTAAATTTAGATCCTTTAAAAATATTTTGTAGAAACAGAAATTCCTTATTTTTAAGTGAATGAGCTATGCTCTAAGTTTAAATCAGGTGGGATTTTAGATTCCTAGGGTATGACACTTGTAATTCAGCTTTTTGTCACTGTGACTAAAATTCCCAACAAAAGAAAGAAATTTTTCTTTTGGTTCATGGTTTCATAGGTTCAATCCATGGTGGGTTAACTGCATTGTTTTGGGTCCAAGGTGATCCAGAACATCATGTCAGAAGATAAAGGAACATTAGTTCACTTATGGCAGCCAATAAACAGAGAGAGCCAGGGGAAAGGGCTGCAGGGAAGATGCACCCTTCTAGGGCATGTCTCCAGAGACCACCTTCCCAGCTGTGGCCCATCTGCCTGCAGTTACTGCCCAGTTATAAAAATAATAATAATTAGAATGGGAGTAAATCCCAAAAACCACAATCAGCTTTTGTGGAGCTTATGCTGAACAGGCCCACTGCTGAGCCTTTTGAATGTATTCTCTCACTCAACTTGCCAACCTCCCCAGGAAACCCTACCACAGGGCCTAGTGCATTTCCTGTGCTCAGGGAATGCTGGCTCCAGAGCCCTCTGCTTTGACCTTGAATTACACTGTAGGAGAGCCCCTCCTTCCTGTCTCTGCTCCTGCTGCAGGGAAGTGAAGGCCCACAGTGACAGAGTAGGGAACCCTGGTGAACCATTGTTATCTAGAGATTGTTGAGTCATTTTCTTGCCACTGTGACCAAAATATCTAACAAGAACAACTGAGAGGAGGAAAAGTTTATTTGGGTCTCATGGTTTCTGAGGCTCTGCCCATGGTCATGGTCAGCTGACTCTGTTGCTCTGCCTGAAGTGAGGCAGAACATCATGGCCAAAGGGCTGGAGGGAGGAAGTTTGCTCAACACAGCAGCCAGGAAACAGAATGAGGAACAGGGGACAAAATATAATCACAAAAGGGATTCCTACCCTTGGTGATCTACTTCCTCCATCCACACCCCACCTGCCTGTAGTTACCACTGAGTGATCCATTCAAATTATTAATCTACCATATGGTAACAGCTCTCATAATCGAAATATCTCACCTCTGAACATTGCTGCATTGCCATGTGAGGTTTTTAGGCATCTTTTAGCCAAACCATAGTAGGAGGTAAAGCAAATGCCACCCCAAGGCTAGCACTAAATGAATGCTACAACCAAAATCTGTATCTCTTTCCTGGCAGTTATAAAAAGTATGGTTGAAAAAATCAGGAAGGAAATGTATGTGCATCTGTAAATCATGTATTCACCATCCTTAAACAAGATACTAAATCAAGAGCATGCTGGCACTGGGATGTTGGCTCCAATTTCGAGTAGCCCCAACTGGAAAGGCTCTCCTCTGGCAGGTTTCCCAATGTGGACCTGCTCCAGGCCTACAGGTGCTCATTCTGGGCAGCTGGGGTTGCCAGTGACATAGGCAGAGGGATAGCAGTGCTGGGCCATGGCAGGCAAGAAGGGGTTCATCAGACAGGCTGCTCACGATCCCCAGCCTGGATTCCAGACAACTGGACAAGAGGAGATTCCCGAGACCCGAGACTAGATCTGAGGAAATCAATATTACTAAGAACAAAGGACTAGTACTTTAAAATATATTTATATTTAGGTATAGACATGTCATACTCTCATATTCTTAATAACCTGAAGCTGGTGGAATCTGTGGTTCAGGATATGGCTGGGTTCAAATCTGGGCTCTGTCATGATGAGTCGTCGCGTGCCTTTGACAAGTTCTTTAATCTCTCTGGTTCTCTGTTTTCCCAGTTGTAAAGTGGGGTTAATAATTGTCCTGTCTTCATGGAGCCACTGAGGACTCAATAAAGCAATCTAAGTATATTGTTTAAGACATTGACATATAGTTAATGCTCAATAAATGTGTCAGCTCTATTGATATGAGAAGTGTCTTCTGTTTATATTAATTTTGCTGGTTCTAACATATGAAGAGCAACTTTAATTTATAGAATTATCTTAGCATTTCCTATATACTAGCTTTTATCTCACAATATCCCTGAGAAGTGGTTGGGGAATACAGGTGAGGAAACTAAGACACAGTGCCCCAGCAGGTAAATAGGGCTAAGAATCCAACTAAGTCACAGCCAAGGCTTCTCCTAGTCTGATGTGTACCTCTCTAAAATAATTTTCCTTTGTCAGTTTCTCCATGGAGGACTTCTAACCAGTTCCTTGCTGTATTTGGCAGGCCCATGCTGTAGGGAATGCAGGTGAACCTGGTGTGGGTGATATAGTGATCAGTGGCCCAAGTGCAGGAAGCTCTAGGGGCCTAGAGAGAGTTCCCAGACCATGCTGAGACTTTAAGGTGGGGAGAAAGAAAAATCGGGAGAGAGGCCAGGAATCTCTTTGTTTTACATAACCCTGTGTGCTCTGATTTAGGGGTTATGGGCTTTGGGGTAATTAGTCTAGTCTGGCAGTCTTCACAAGGATTTTTCTTTATTTTTTTATTGGTGAATTACAATTACACATGATAGTGGGATTCATTTTCTCCTGAGAAAATGAATTGTACGGGTTTTAAGTAAATTTTTTAAAACATGAATAATTATTCTATTAGACAAATTGCACAAGACTAGTATATAATGAATCTTTCCTTTGGCTTCCTGGGCTTCTTGATGGTGTGAAGGTCACCATTGTGTTTTCTAAACTGGGTTCTCTTCCTGTCTTTGGCGCTTGTAGGATAGTTGACCTTGAACATTTATATAGACCTCCCTTGCCATCTTGATGCTCTTATTCATCCAGTGGTGGCAGGGATCATATTTTTCTCATAGGACTATGGCAAGAACTAGATGAATGAATGCCTCTAGAATGCTTAGAGTCATGCCAAGTACACGTGACTGCTATGTAAAGCATAGGTGGTTGTGGTATTTTTTTGCTCTTAGCTGTTTCTTTCCATATGACTAGCTCAGGCTAACTTGGCACAGAGAAGGGACTCACTCTGTGTTTGTAACAAGTAAGAAGTGTTGTTTTTTGCCTTTAGCAGTTGCCATGTCTTGACCGTGCATCTTCTCTGGAACAGAGGCCAGGAAGCTGTGTTTTTGGATTTGAGGACACAGGGATACTTGCAGTCCCAGCAGCAGCTGGGAGAGCTACTGCATCCCAAGTGTATAGTCCTGCTGTCTCCTCTCCTGCCACCCTACCGGGATGATTCATCACTGCCAAAAGCAGAGCCTTTTTCATCTCAGAGTTGTAGAGGTGAAAGCCACCTGCCAGGCTGCATAGTCCAATCAATCTTTTCCTATGAACTCATGATTAGTCCCTGCTTGAACACTTTCAGGGCTGGGAAACTCACTACTCTCAGAGTAGGCAGCTCTTTTGAGAGAAAGATGGCTTCTTCGCATTGAGCTGCATTGAGCTCCCTCATTCTTTGCACTCATCTAGTTTTTCTCTTTATTGTGAAACTATGCATAAAAAACCCCAAATTTCACTTAGCACAATGACTATACTTTAATAATTCATTCTTACCAAGTACTGCATAAAATACTGCACCAAATACTGTGCCATGTGTAGGCACCATGGCATTGACTGAAAAAGAGACTGCCCTAATCACTCTTGTGAAGTCTGTAGTCTAGCGAGAAGATAGGTTAAAAAAAAAAATCACTGCCTTGAGAAAATTGTTGTACAGAAACAAATGAGATAGCTGAATAGGGAATAAATCGTCTTTGGAGTCATTGGGATTATCCCTTCTTTGGAGAAAATGTTTTGTTTGTACCTTGATAACAAGCAGGCAGCCAGCCAAGCACAGGGTGGGGGTGGAGGAGTAAGCTTTCACGCAGAGGAAGCAAGGAGTATAGGACACCAAGCTGGGCACATTTGAGGAGCAGAGGTGGGAACTCCTGAAGAGTACTGAGTGAGCGGAGAGAGATGGGCTGTGAATTTGCAGACATCATTTGGCAGAGGCCTCCTGGGATTTTGGACTTTCATTCTGAAGGCCATAGGAAGCCAGTAACAGTTTTAAGCCGTATGACTGTTGGATGGAGACTGGGTTTGGTGGGGTGGGGAAGCAACATCAGGTTGGAAGCAGAGACACTAGTTGCAAAGCTAGTTGCAGTGTTGCAGGTGGTGGCTTGGAAGTATGAGAGAGAGGCAGGATTTGGAATCCACTCTGAAGGCAGAATGATTCAAGATGATGGGATAAACAAGGGGAAGAGAGGAAAAAAGCTGAAATTAAGAATGACTCCTCAATCTCTATCTTGACCATGAGGTGAGGACGGTGCCATCTGTGTGTCCACCTCCTGTTAGTCTGCTGCCGTGCTTCTCTATCAGAGCTGGGTCATTTCTGGGCTGGCAGGTCTCTCTCCAAGACACAGAATGGGGGTGCATATAGGTCTTTATGTTTCATTCAGTCAAGTTTATAAAACTATCTGTTTATTTGTAAGTGGTTGTGTTACTGGCTAGACATCACTAAGAACATGAAGAATAAAATTAAAAATGATATGAACAGTTAATGTTTAGCAAGGCAGTGCTTAAGACTTTGTACACATGATATTAATTGTTGCCTCATAACAAATCAGTAGTCAAGAGTAGTTAGTTATTTCCATTTTACAGAGGAGAAAACGAAGGCTTGACTATATTAAATAACCAGCCCAGGTCATAAAATAAGTGCATAGTATGATCTTAATCTAAATCTGTCAGAATCCAGAGCTTGAGCTCTTTCTCACTATTCAGAGTTTTTCTGCATCTTGCCATCTTTTCATTTCAGAAGAATTCTATTCTCCCCTTCCTTTGGAAGTGGCAGAAATCACTAATCCACATTACTTTACATGGATTTTCTACAATGTCCCTCCAATCAGTCTGATTAATTTATGAAGGAAAGACAGTTATGCAGGAGTGACATTGCTCCTGTTCAAAGCAGTTTTCTTGTTTACATGTGCAACGTTAGAGAGCACCCTGTAAATCAAAAAGTTGTAAGCTGGGTAGAGTAAATAACTTCTGTTGATGACTTGGTGAGATACTTTAAATTCATTTACACAGCATCATGTGCGAGGATTAGAGAGAGAAGATGATTTTCTCATTTAGCTAAAGTGTGCATTCAGGTAAACATGGTAATGCCATCCTAAGGAAAAAAAAGTGTCAATAGCAATAATGATAAGGAAATCATATACCGAACATCAGTAATTAGATGCAGCACCACAGCGCTTCCCTGGGGAGTTAACAGTAGGGAGCTCAAGTCCAAAATAAGTCTTTGCCCTTTTTGTTTCCAGAACGTCATTCTCATGCCGTTTCTGTTGCTACTTTGATTTTGGGAAAGGTTCTCATCACAAATGGTTAGTGAAGCCGAACCTCTCATGAACTTCTTCAATAAAGGCATCAGATCAGATGTCACTTGTCATTCAACCATGAGACTGAACCACCAGTTGGAGTTGGGCGGGCCCAGAAAAGTGATCCGAGTTGACCAACCCTGTCCTCAGTGTCACAGGCTTTAAAAACAGACTGACATAAGTTAGCTGGTTAGCTATTTGTTAGAACAAGGTAATCGCTAGCCTAAATGAAGTTTCATTAAGGGTAATGTACTCATTAAGTATAAAGCTTAACTATCATCATTTCTTAGAATAACTCAAACCTTGGCTGAGAAGGTTGACTTTCACCTTTGTGCAACAAGCAATCAACATTTAATTAGTTGAGCACTTGGATTTGTTGATTAGAGCACATCAAGGACGTGAATATGTATGATGCCCTTAAACAACGCGTTCAGAACCACGGCTGCTTTCTGTGAGGCTGCTTGTCCGGCAAGTCTAAAAGGCTCACAATGAATATGGATGCTAGCGATCATTTATAGAGTCACTCTTCTATTCCCAGCCTTAGCCTTTACAAAGTTATTTTTGAGTTTACTGTGACCTGATTTTTAATTCCAGGAAGAGAATGCTCTGCTGTTATTTTTCTTTTCTGAATCCGAGTTCCTCAAATGAAGGAGACGTTCCAGCCCACTAACGTCTAACTAACTCATTTACAAGCCGAGGAAATGATTTTTGAATTCAAAGCCTCTAAGTGCTATTCAACAGAAATTTTTACTCCTTGGTTGTCCTGGAGGCGTTTATACATGCTGGGAACACCAAGACGTTGATGTGTCATGTGCCCTGGTGTGTGTATATTCTTGCGTACATCTATATCGGGATGCATAAAATCTAGCCTAAAGAGGAGTTGAATACCAGCTTGTCTTGGGCATTAGTCTGGCTCCTATGGTTTGTCACATTGCATGAAGCCTTCTGGCTTTCTTTATTTCCGGTACAAGAACATTTTTAAAAAACATTAAATTTGTATTAGCTGTGTGTCGACATGAGAAGTATTTTGTCTAGAGTATGAGAACGCAGACAAACTCAGCCTTTACCCCCCAGTTCTTTCTTCTTCTTTGCCTTTTCCCCATTCTGTTGCTTATTTTGTCCTGTGTTGGGGTTGGAAGTCATGAGCATTTGCTACAGCTACAAACATCTAGGTTGTCCTTAGGAGCTGAGTGGGAAGAATGGGATCGGTGTAATTTGGGAATGGTTGCATCCAGCGATGGGAAGCACGTGCTCTGCTCAGATGAGTGGCGACATATTGTTCTTTGGAAGCCTGAATGTCCCCGTGCCCTGGAGTGTTCAGGTTCAGACTGTGAAATTAGTGGGCTGGAAGCTGAGGTCCAAGTCCACATTTGGACCTCTTTTGGGCTGAGGGCTGTGTGACTTGCTGTGACATACCTTGGATCTGTATTTAAGTCATGTGAGTTTTCTCTATTATTTTCCCCTCTGTGGAACAGAGCTGGCTGTATTTTCAGTAAAATTCTTTAGAGTTAAGGGAGAGTGAATGTTATGTAAATGAGGAAGAGACAGCATGTACTATTTGCTATAGTTTATCCCCGGTGGGATTAAGTGGTCTTTCTCAATGGAGTATAGGTAATTATTTGGTTACTCTTTCCATTTTTTCTAGGGGAAAGTTTGCATTGCCTTACTTGTTCAAATGAAGCATTTTCAAAAGTTAACATTGGAATTGGCACCGGGGCTGCATTACATCCCAAATGTGGCATCTTTGGGACTTAGTTAATAAGGTTCTGTTTATATTAGTAGGAAGAATATTAAAATTTTTCCCAAAACAGCTTGAAATGTTACAGTGCCTTTGTTTCTGAGGCATAACAGGAATGAAGCACATTATTAATTTAAAACAGCTAGGTAAAGTGGTCCTTCTTCCCCTTTAGAATTTAATGATGAGAATGGGCATTTGTGAAACTGACTGAATGCTCTTTGGGGGATGCTTATTAAAATCCGAACATTGTTGCAGAGTTTTGTAGCAGATTCATTATCAGCTGTAATCTTATTAGAACTGTTTTGTTTTGTAATCACTATTCCATCCTTGGAGCCCCTAGACATACACCATGCTCCTCCACTGGTCCAGCCCTTCTGGTCTCTTTTGTGCTGATGAAATAATTCTTCTCCTTGTCTGCCAATCAGACCCCTCCCTCATGTCTCACTCAGGGTTGGCCATTGTCTTGCTGATTCCTCTCCCCCTTCCTGAGCCCACTCAACACACAGTTGCTTTGATGTTTATGCTGCACCCCAACCCTGCCAAGGAAGTGCATTCTAAAGATGTCAGTGGACATCTCTCTCTCTCTGCATTGTAAAACAGAGTGTGACTTGCAAAATAGAATCAGTTTTTATTGACACAATAACCACTCAAAGCCTCAGTTCACATTTGCAGTGTTATAAGCAGAGGCCTTGGTGTAGACACTATTCTGAGTTCAAATTCAGTCCTTGGGGAGGTTCGTAACTTCTCTAAGCCTTAGTTTCCTTGTTTGTAGAAGAAGGGATCCTTCATCGGCTCAAGGATTTGCTGAATAGTAAGTTCCTACTGCATGCAAAACACTGTTCTAGCTCTGTAGACACAACAGAAAGCAAAGAAAACACTACCTTTATAGAGCTTAGATTCTAGTCAAGCTTAAAGGAAAAGTAAAATGTGGAGATTGTTAGTGTAATTGTCAAGGAAACAAAGTGAGGCAGGAGAGGGGATCTGAAGCAGGGATTTGATATTCTATATTGTAATTTATTGGGAGGGGGTTGACATTTTAGATTGGATCTGAGGTCTCACTGAGAAGGTGACAACAAGCAAAGACCAGAAGCAACCAGGAACCAGACGGAAGCACCACTGGTGCAGGTTAGCAGCAACAGAGTCCAGAAGTGGGCACATGTCTGGCATGTCCCAGGAATCACTGGACTGTCTGGAGGAGGGTGAGCAACGGGGAGAGTGACAGGCAATAAGAGCAGAGAGGCCGTGGGCCATAGTCAATGCGGTAAGGACTTTATGGTGAGTGAGCTGCTGGGATCACTGCCGACTGCACTGAGAATCTTCTGAAGAGAGGCACGTGGAGGAAGTGGGGAGAAAAGTTAGGAGACTTGCTCCAGTGCAGGCCAGGGCTTCCGGGGGGCTGAGCCTAGGGTGCCAGGGGTGAGGGCTATAAGACACAGTTGAATGCTGCCTCTTTTTGGTGGGTTTGCCAATGGACTCTGTTGGTGTTAGCAGCAGGAATCCATTCAGGATGGTGTCCGTGAAGGTTCAAATGTTGATGGAAGAATATATCAGTCTGAATATCAGGGGCGGGACTGAGTTGAGCCTACAAACATTTGAAAGTTGTCAGTCTGTAGATGGTGTTTAGAACTATGAGACAGGTTGTCATCACCTTGGGAGTGAGGGTGGACAGAGAGGCAGAGAAAGGGCTGGTATCTAGGACTGGGTCCTCTGACATTCAGAAGTTGGAAATAGAGGAGGTAGCAGTAGTGGAGTCTAAGATAAAATTGCTTGAAGTAAGGAGAAAAATCAGGGTATGTGGAGTCCTGTAACCTGGCTAAAGAAATTGTTCAAGGTAGAGAGATCAACTGGATTAAACATAGCTGGTGGATCACGCAAAGCAGAGACCGAGAGCCGATGAGGTTTCAGTAGAGCCCACAAGTAGCTGAGAACCATCCTTGATGCTGATTAACATTTGGCTCAACAAGCTGGTTCTCTGTTGACTTCTGCAGCCCAGGAGTCTCCTTCCTAACAAACCTGCACCTTAGAGAACATATGCAAAGAAAAAAACCACACTGCATTGTCCAAGAGAATCCAAGAGGTGAGGAGGGTACTTGCTGCCTGAGTGATATTAATGACACCAGAGACACGTGTCAGACCGGCACCCTGTTCCTCTGCAGCATGGACGCTTTGCATTCATGTGCAGGCTGGCTCCATGGAAGGACACTGTCATCCGCAGGAAGGTAGCAGCAGCCTGTGTTCTTTTGGATCACAGTGTGCCTGGATCTGCTGTATTGGTCTTCCAGGAAAGTGTGTTTTCTACCCCCTTAAAAGCTCAGTGGGAATGATGAAAGAAATCAACAGTTAGAACATTGGATGAGAATCCACAAAGCAGAAGTAAATTCTGGTTATTATTGGTAGGTCTTGGGCATATGGTTATCACAGTATCACAGAAAGGTTCACTCTCTACAGATGGTGCTGGAAGACTTTGTAATGTACTTTCAGGTAGATGGCTATTCCATGACAACCATCAAAATGCATTATTTATTTGCTGAGTATCCAGATGAATTATGTATACAAAATGAGAACACAGGACATGAGAAGACAGGGTTGAATTTTCATTTTCCCATAAAAATTGTAGATCTAAAATTAGATGGTTCAGCTACACTAAAATTAAAACATTGCCTGTCAGAAGATCAAGCAAAACAAAAGCAGAAAGTAAATAAAGAAAACATTGTCACAAACAAATTAAAGAAATCACCTTAATATGTAAAAAGCATTTACAAATCATTAAAATATTTAAAACTGCTAGATAGACATGAGCAAAAAAGAAGAAAAATCCTAGAATAACTATTAACATAAAAAATGCTCAATTTCATTTGTGTTCAGAGAAATATAAAATGAAACATGATGCAATTTTTTATTATTAGCAATATTTCATAATATGATAATGTTTACTGTTTACTATCCTTTTTCCCTTTGACAGCTGTCTATCCAGTCCCTCAATATGGCAGGGATTATGCTAAGACACCATGCAAATATGAATTCTGGAAAGCAATTTGCCACTTAATGAGAATTTTTAAAAATCTATGTGTTCTGTTAAATATAATTCATCTTTTAGAAGTCTGTTCTAAAGAACCATCTTGAAATTGGGACACGGACTCATGCAAACATACATTTATTGCAAAATTATTTATAAAAACCAACATTTCATAAAAAACTGGTTGGCAAACTATTATGATGGATTAATTATAGTACCACCATAAAATGTAATATTACGGAAAACTTTACACTGTGCTTTTTAAACAACAGTTATGAAATAAAAGTGCAAAAGTCAGGATAAGACAAATTTATGTTGTATGACTCCAATTTTATAAAAGAAAAATATTGATGTGAATATAAGTAAAAACAGTCTAAAATGTTTATGTGTGGTGTTATTACAGGTTATTGTACTTTTCCTTACAATTGCAATGAAGATGAGGATTGCTATCTTTGCTGAGTCTATACATTTTTTTAGCTTCATATGAATCTTCTAATTTAATTTGCATGATCAGGCTTTAAGTTGAGAAATACCATCATCCCCAATTTGTACATTTAGAGACTGAACTCTTAGAGTTAAATAATTTGCCAAAGGTCAAACATCTGTTAGGAAGCAGCTGGGTTTGAACCCACCTAATGTCCTTATCTCCTGTTCCACATGGCTTCTCAATAAAAAAATGTGTTACTGCGATAAAAAATGTATTACTCTGATAACCAAAGAAAAATAAAGTTAAAAAAAATTTAAAAGTATACATGGAGGAGTCCTGTGAAATAGTGGTTCTTCTAGTGGAAACTGAGATTTGAATATCTGCTCCATGGCAGGCATGGTGCATACATTATCTTATTTAATCCTCTGCAGTCTTGAAAGGTAGATTTTACGATTCTTACCCTGCTTGCATGCATGAGGAGCACACCCCAACTAGCACAGCGACTTGTCTGTGGTCACGTAGAGGGTGCACAGAAGGGATAGAATTATGGCTGTGCTTCCTTTCCAAGCAGGTGCCCTCAGGCTTCTGGCAGAGAGCATGAGCATTGGGATGTGTCTTCTGAGCTGCATCTTTGCAGTGGAGCAAAACCAAATAGGCACCTGCAGCTGGTCAGAATAGCTTTTTTTTTTTTTTTCCTGATGCAAGGGGCTCTAGAACTCCTGCATATTCAAGGTCCAGAATAGGTTTTGTTTGTCTTCTTGGAGAGCTGCATGCCTACAGGTTCTGGAGACTTCTCAGAATCAGTCAGCCTCCATGGTGGTCAAATGGCTTAAGAGCCTGATCATTTTGAGAGGATTAAGGTGATGACCTCTTTAGGGCACAGGGAGCTGTGGGTATCATCATTGCTTGGTTTCCTCCAATGCTCTGGGATGGCTATATTATTTTCAATACTGGTTGTCGATGTTCTTGAAACTAGATGTGGATCATCTTGCAAGCTAGATCAGCTGTTGCAAGACCCTCCATGCCAGGATTCTTTGAACAAATATTCACTGTTATATTGTGTACTGGGCATCCTTCTGGTTCTGGCTACACAACAGTAGTGAAAACAAGCATGGTTCTTTGTCCTCATGAAGCTTTTAATTTAAGAGGGAGATTCGTAATTAAATGATCACATGATTACAAGGAAGTTTGAAACTGTGATGTGTGCCAAGTAGAGGTATACAGCACTATAGAAGTTTTAAAAAGGAAGATTTGACACAGTTAGATAAGACCAGGGAAGGCTTCCCTGAGGAGGTGGGATTCAAGCTGAGACTTGAAGGAGCTAAATAGAGAAGGAAGATGGAAAAGAACATTGCAGCTGGAGGAAATAGTGTCAATGCCTGTGGCTGGAGGCACAGGTAAGGAAGAGTGTTGGAAAGAAAGCCAGAGTGCAGAGATCAACAAGATGCCTAGATAATGTGGAGGGACCAGCTGAAGCCAGACCACCTGGGGCTAGGATAGTACCTTATCCTAGTCTAGAGTGTGGTCATTCACCCATTAGAGTAACCCACTGAATGCTCACTTTATGGATGGTATGGGGGCTAAGTAACAAATTTGCCCTTTAAAAAGCTCTCTCTAGTTTTTTCGAGGATGGGTTGGAGAGGGAGGGCTGGGATTTGGGGTCTGCAGCTGGAGGTTTGTTACTATTGACCAGTCTTAGGTTGGCCTAGGAGAAGATGGTGCTAGCGGTGCTGGCAGGTGGATGGACTCCATGGAGAGAAGAGGTGTAAGAAGACCTGAGGTCATAACTGATGAGCTAATGGGTGGGGAAGAAAAGTTTCCAAGTCTCCTGGGTTTAAGGATACTCCCCAGCACTTAGTATTGTCCAGGGGCACCTAGTAAATGTTCCTTTGGTTGATTCATGGGCATTTGGATGGCCTGAAAGAGCTGTTCTCCCCCACCCATCTTCCTCCCCCCCAGGGTATGATGTTTTAGTTACTTTGGGAGTTGTACTTTGTTCTGTGATTATAGCTCCAAGACTCTTGGGGAGTTGTAGGGGGTGCACAAGATTCTTCATATTTGTTGCCTCCTAGAGTGCTGACGTCTGCATCCTTGAGTTGGGTGAGGCAGTACCAGCCTTCTCTGGAGGGATGTTACCCTTGGTGCCCCGACCAGTCATGTGCTCTTAACTATCTTCCCATTTCCTACCACAGGGGACCGCTACCTGGCTGGGCTCAGTCACCTGCCTTGGAATGAACAGTCTAGTTGATGACTGACATTGGATCAAAATCTGGAACTGTGGGCTGTCCCAGGGCATGGCATGCCTGTTGATGTCAGTTCAAGCTCAAGGCTGACCTGCTATAGCTTGTGGCCACATAGGGTGGCTGTCCAGCCTGGGACTCATCCTTTATCCACTGCCCTAGCTCCCATGTCTTCCTCCGTCTGGTCAGTGATAGTAATATTAGGGTTGGGTCTCAGTTAATTTCATGGCCATCTGTGTGTTTTGTTAAGATGTCTTTTAAAACAAATTAATACTAGGGAAAAACACAACCCCATTTTACATGTCTGTGAGATTCTGGTATAGTGCCCATTTCCTCCATCAAAGGGAGTACCTGCGAGGGAGTCTTCCCTGAAACCCAAACCTCTAAAGGCAAAGGATCCTTGATGATAGAAAATAATCTAGAGATGTGGAGAGGGACATTGCAAACCTGGGCACTTGTGGTAGCTGTGCTTTCAGAGAAGGGGCATTAAAAGGACAGGCTGAAGCAGCTTATTTACTTTGGTTTTAGAACAGAAGAAAACAAAAGAAATGACGGATGACCCCTTTGCTATGTGGTGGATTCAATCACAGATGGGCGCCTGGCTGTTCTGTCTTCCTTGTTTGCATATTAGATATAGGAGTCTGGATGAAACTGGGAGAGCCTGTGACTGCTCCCACTGTATTTAACCTGTCACGCCTGCTCAGACAGGACCAGGGTTTCTTGTAGTGCTGTGCATGGTGGTGGCGTTCTTTATGGTTCTGACCAGAAATGGGGAGGATAGCTGCTTCCCAGAGAGAAGGATGGAGCAAGAAGGTATTTGTGGAAGGATCAGATGGATCAGGGATCAGATGAGTCATGTCTTGGCTCTCTTCTGAGCCTGGGAGGACTGTAGAGGAGAGAAGAGCCACAGGGTAAGAGCCACCCTCCTAGAGGGGAATCATAAAGGGCCTGGTGCAAGGAACCAGCATAGGAGAAAGGGAGGAAAACATAGCTCTGCTCAGTCTACTCCTTAGAGGACAGGGCTGTCCACACATGTCTCTAGCTGCCCAGCACAAGACTGAGCCCAGAGCAAGCAAAGAGCAGTGCCCTCACCTACCCATCCTCCCCCAGCTCTCTGCACTTCCAGCCAGCCCCTCTCTGCAGAATAGCTGCAGGGCCACTCGCAGGCAGCAGGTTCTCTTTCTCTGGAATCTTGCACAGGCTGTTGCCTCTGCTCGGAACACTCATTCACCCCCTTTCAGCTAAGGCCCTGGCACAGTTGGTCCATACTTAATACCTCATTAACGAATGTGAATGTTCCAGGCCTTGAAGCTGCTGCTTTCCTTTTAGGGA
Source organism: Aplodontia rufa (assembly GCA_004027875.1). Classification (NCBI taxonomy): domain Eukaryota; kingdom Metazoa; phylum Chordata; class Mammalia; order Rodentia; family Aplodontiidae; genus Aplodontia; species Aplodontia rufa. The sequence continues at coordinate 49,028 of PVKS010006844.1, read as the reverse complement.
GGAAAAAGGGGCTGTTGAATCTGCAAAGCATGGAGGAAGGAAAGCCGCCGCTGTAGCATTTCTTTGCCATCTGTGGTGATCTGTGTTGAGTGGCTGGCCCACAATCCCTGCTGGGAATACTCATTCTGAAACAGGCCCATTGGCATAACAGGTACACTGAAAACCAAGACCCTGAGCACCTGCAAATTAGATGAGCAATGAAACACTCTGCTGTTCTGCCCAACAGCGTCAGGTGTGCATTTTGGGGAGAGGGGAGGGAGGTGTTCAGAAGAGCTCAGTCCTGCCTACGTTGGAGGAAAGTAGACAGGGCCCTTGGCAGGGCGCTGGAGTTGCCTGATAGGTTATCTGCATGAGTGCTGTGTCATCTCTCACCCATTCTAATTTCCACACTATTAAATCTGCCTTTCCTCACACATCCTTAAAGGGCAAATAAATTAGCAGCACCCTGTAACTATAGCCCTCTGTGTTATTATCACTAATGTAACTTCTCAGGGCAGCCAGGCACTGTTCATATTTCATAAGTCATCTGCATCCCCAAAGCTATATTGTGCTATCAAGTATTAATGGACACCATCCAGACCTCCCATTTTTCTCTACTGGTTGTGCTCAAAGGTTTGAGGGCAGAATTAAGCTTTGGCTGCATTACTATTTGGGGCTGTAGCTCATCCTTTCCATTCCTTCTTTAATTGGGTTATTTCATCAAAGGCAGGTACCCAACATGACTGAGAAAAGAATTCTCTTGATATTCATTGGTGACAGTCCATCATGGGTCTGGAAGCTCATTTCATTTGCTAAAAAATGGTGCTGGGGTGGTTGGTTCTGGATCTATCACTAGAGTGGCCACTTCCTTCTGCCTGCTCCAGGGTCTCTGCCACTCAGCTACTGTAACCAGAAAACTGGATGTCAAAATGCTTCCTCCTCTTCCATCAGCTTCGACCTCCTCTTGATATCCCATCAGCATCCAAGGCCTTGGGTCCTCTCTAAGGCTATGCTGAGCCTGTCCATTTCTCTCCTTCATTGCCAGTGTGCTCTGCTTGGATCTTACGGTAACCTTCAAATCAGTCCCCTTGCTTCCCTCCGGCCCCTCCCCTCCAGTCCATTTGCCACATCTCAGAGTCATAGTTTTTCCTTTTCAACTTAGCTATTCAAAAGCATCTCTGTCTACCCTATCAGATTCAACACAGTCGTATTAGCTATAGAGCTCTTATTTAAAGAAACAAAACATCATGGAATTATTACCCAAAACCCAGCAGGCATTTCTTCCGTTCCTGGAACCCTTTCCCTCTTCTTCCTCAGTGGAAACTGCAATCCTGAATCTGGCAGTGCCCACATGCGTGCTTTTACTATGTGCGTGCATTTCTGTAAGTAAACATGTAGACTAGCATTTTAAACATATTAAACCTCATATAAATGATGTCACACATTTTTGAGGTTTTTCCGCGCTGGTTTCCGTATCATAACTCATTCATATTAGCTGCTGGGCTGGTGTGTATGCAACTCATTTGTCCATCCTTCTAAAGATGGATTTTGAGTCATTTTTTGAAAGTATTAATCAGCTCATGTTTCTTCTTTGCTTAGGAGGCTTGCCTTGTATGGCTCTGCCCATATCAGTGACTGTGCAGGACAACGCAGGCCAACTTTGTGAAGCAGGGCAGCCTTGGGAGCTAATGCATGCTAGCTCCATACCTTTCCTGTTCCCACCTGCCAGCGGCTGCTCTCGATGAGCAACTAACAGATGATAATGGACTCTGTTTCCCTGGACTTCGTGTCTAGAGAACTGATTTGATGCTCCATTTCCAGGTTTTCACCTGTGCCTGGCTCTTAGGTGACTCAGTCCTCTCTCAGTCTCTACACATAGGACCCAGACCCGGGGTTTCTCTGCTTTCTGCTTCCACTTTTCACAGTAGACCTGGATAAAATCTGATTGCAATATCCTTGCAATTGACTGAATGCTTTATGGCCTCCAAATTTCCTATGCCAGAGAAATTAGTCCAGCACCTTAAAATTCAACCTCACACAAAGCCTCAAACTATACACATGTTCTTTGCCAGAATCTAGCATAAGTAGCCCATAGTTCAGTTTCCAAATGAGCTCTCATTTCTCTCTGAAATGTCGTACGCACAGGCTGCATGCCTATTGGCATTCCCGTGTTCTCAGCTCCCACCAGGACCACCCACTGAACTCTGCTCATGACAATTCTAGCGCTTTTCTAGCTGGCACTTCAAAACTTTTCCAAACTCCTCCCACAAATCATTTTCAAATGCTTGACCCACATGATCAATGTGAGTCAGATCAATGACCCTACTTCTCATTATCAATTTATCAATTTCTATGTGTGTTACTCAGGGTTTTTTTTTTTTTGTTGTTGTTGTTAACAAAATAACCAACGTGAACAACTTAGAGTGGGGAACATTTATTTGGGGCTCATGATTTCGGAGGTCTCAGTCCATAGATGGCCAAGATCATTGGTTTGGGCCCAAGTTGAGGCAAAACATCATGGCAAAGGACAGGGCAGAGGAAGGCTGAAAGTGGGGCAGGGCACGCCCCAGTGACCCACCTCCTCCAGCCAAGCCCCTCCTGCCTGTAGTTCTATCTAAACTAGGATGGACTGATTTGATTACAGCTCTCATAACCTAATCATTTAACCTCTGAATGTAGCTACATGAACACAGGCGCTTTGGGGAGATGCCTTATAGCTAAACATTCAGTCGTCACAGCCATGAACATAACTTCCTTCTTGGTCTATTGACTCAATCCTAAGCAGCTCAAAGTGGTGACGGGGCAGCCTTTTATTTTTTTATTTTTTCACAGAAAGAGAGGGATAGCAAGAGAGAAAGAGGGAATCAGTTTTCATTTTTAGTTTTTCATGTGAGTTTTGTTGCTCCAACACTTCACTGTGTCCATGGTGCTGGAACCAAGTCCTAGTGTATACCCACCATTCCAGCCCAGTCTTTTTCTTTTCTTACTTTTTTTTGAAAGAGAGAAGGACAGTGAGAGAGAGAGAGAGACAGAATCAATTTTTATTGAGTTTTTCACATGGCTTTCGTTGCTCTGACAGTTGTGTATGTGGGTGCTGGGGTTTGAACCCGTGTACTCGCGCATGCCAGGCAAACACCATAACCACCAAGCCACTGCTCCAGCCCCTCTTATTTTTTTTTTTTTAAGAGAGAGAAGGGTACAGTAAGAGAGAGAGAGAGAGGGAGAAAGGAGAGTCAATTTCTAATCTTTCATCTTTGTTGCTCCGACACTTATTGTGTACGTGGTGCTGTGGTTCTAATCCTGGTCCTCACGCATGCCAGGCAAGTGCTGTGACCACTGAGCTACTGCTCCAGCCCCATATGGCAGTCTTAATTTGCAGTTCATCAGCTCCTCTTCATAGAAGCACTACCCGCTCTGGAACTAAGATGAGGTCAGCAGAGCACACAGTTGTGCAAATAAGAAGCAAACTTTTGCTCGTGAGTCTTTAGGAGTCATGGTGAGTGGTGCCACTCTCATTTTCACCCCTTGATTTCTGAACTCCTCAGTCCTGTCTACAGGGAAACGACCATATATTGTGCATCAGCTCCAACCTTACCAAGCCTTCTGGAGAGTCTTGCCCCACCCCTGCATGGCATCATCCTGTAGTTGTAATTGCCTCTTCAGAAGGCCACTCAACTTTCCACTTGAAGCAGCTGCCTCAGGAGAGTGGGCAACATGGTAAGACCAGAAAATTCCTTGAGCCTGGGCTCACTCCTGCCATCACATGAGTTCCATGGTTAGAAGCAGTGTTCTGCAGAGTACCATGAAAGTGGATAAGCTGTTCTTAACTTCACCAGTAGTTGCTTTGGCAGAAGTATTATTGCAGGGAAGGCAAATGTATATCCAGAAGTGTCTGTTCTGGTAAGGACAAAATGTTCCTCCTTCCACGATGGAAGCAGTCCAATGTAATCAACCTTCCTGGCCAGCAAATGAGGTTTCATAAAGTCATAATAACTGTTGCATCCCCTGTCCTCCGTGACTTTTGTCCTTTCACCATTGTCCTGTGGGGCTGGAGAAATGTTACCAATATTTTCTTGTCCAGTTTGACCCAGAGCTTTGCAGATGTTTTCTTGGAGTAGACTTGAGTCTTTCCAAGATGACACTGGTGACAAGTGCAATCCAAAGCAGTTGGAGCAAAAGTAGCTCTATCCATCATGCTGCTGTCTAGCCATTGATGTAGTCTTGCCCCAAGGGACCTGAAGGAAGGGTCATTGATGAAGGTGTTCTGCCCTTACCAGGTATCTGTATGTTTGTCAGTATTTTTTTCTTCACAAGTGCATTTAAAAATATTGGCTGTAAAAGGAAAGTGAGAGAGGAAAATAGCTGAAAGGGGCTGCGGGCCTGAGAGATGTCTTGCTAAAGACAGGGTGAGTCAAGCTGGATCAGCAGCCCCAAATGCAGATCTGGACTGAAGGAGGCTTTTGCCTGTGAGGACAGGGGCACCGTGGATTCCCAATAATCACCTCTTTCCTGTAGAGCAGATAAATTTGTTCTCAGAGGGAATTTGCTTCCATGTGCTGCCATTCTTGTCTGTGGTCCCTTTAGAAGGCTTCGTTTCTCATGACTTATCAGGACGGGTGCTGTATTTTGTTCCCACCTGTCTTGTAGCAATACCACATTCATTTTGTTTTCAATTACCAGGATGTCCTTTGAAAGGCCTTATCTAACAGGGACACAGTGTGCATCTTTCCTGTGCAGTGTTGCTCTGCGGTCCTGCAGGGACCTCCCCAGGGGCTGGCCTGGCTCACATCTATTTTCTGCCCTTCAGCGAGATGGCCTCCTCTGGGCACCCCAGCACGATGGTAGTCTGTCACCTAATCACAAACCGATCCCCACCATGTTCAGCTCATTGCTTTTTAGAAGATTTTCTTGATTTCTTTATTTTATTAAGACTTAGGAACCTCAAAGGGCTCTGGATTGAAAAGCGATTGCTACAAAGCTGTCAGGTATTAAAGCCATACAACTGTAGCTAATTTGTCTGCTTCTGTTCCCTGAGTTAAAAAGAGAAACTCAACAAATTAAAATAATTGCCGAGATGACTTCAGTAACAGAACCAGAGCCATCTGTGAGGAATCCCATGGTCCTGCCTCAGCTCACCACCCACAGGTCTCTTCCTGAGGGCAGCCAGGTGATGGGAGCTGCCGTGGCTGTCATTTGGCATCAGGGGTTTCTGAGCAGGTGGCCTCAGCCCTGGAGAAAGTAAATTTGAAATGGATGGAGTGGTGCCTTCATTGGATTTGAAGCCCAAAAGTACAAGACGTAAAAATATCCCTGACTACCCAGGACACAAGAAGGGTGGTTTCTCTCCTATTTTGTCCTCTCTGCCCCTTGTCTTTTCCTCTCCAGCAGAACCATTCCATTCCCTCCTCCTGCAGGACTTCACCCCTGCCCCTCCTTTGTTTGTATTTACTTCATTCATTCACTCTGCACCATCTGCTGTGCTGGGAACTGAGATACAAATTACTGACAAGCATAGTTCAGCTCCTCGCAGAGAATGAGCAGGCTCCCTTGATAGAGAATGGAAGGGGCAGGGATGAGGAGGGGTGTATGGGGCATATCAGACGAGATGAGGCCCGCAGGTGAGGAAGAGCCAGGCAGAGGATGTCTGGAGGGACAGGGCTCCATTCCAAGTCCTCATAGGAGAAAGGATCTTAGAACCCTCTGTGAAACAAAGGAGGAATTGAGGGTAGATATGAGAGGGAGGAGGAAGTGTGGTATGTCATAGGCTTTTACCTTTTCATTCTCTTTCTTGGCCTTCCGTACTGATTCCCTGAGCTGCATTTTGATGTGGCTCCCCTAATATTCTCCACATTGGGCTCCGAGGGGCAAGAGGCCTCTTGTTTGATTTCATGGGCTCATGGATGGGGCGTTGACTTTACCTGAACCCCTGCACAGCTACTGTGGAGCTCTGCTGCTTTCCCGGCTTCTCCCAAACAGGAGTGTGGGCTGAGCTGGGTGCCAGGTGCCAGGAACCAATGGAACAAGAGAACGGTGGCATGTCTGGGTTGGTGTGCAGCTGGGGCAGAGAAGGGTGAGGCTTGGATCAGTCAACAAGAGCACCTAAAAGGCCCCTGCACCCGGCTCCTGCCTGCCTCTTTGGCTTCCTTGGACTCTAGTTATGCTAATCATGTGTACTTATAAGCTCATTTGGCCAGGCTCCTAAACACAGCTGTATTTCTGTGGGAGAAAGCCAACGCTCAGAGCTCATTGGAGATTGCCTATTTTCCATAATAATTGAAGAAAGTAAGACTGGTTTTTTTTTCTTTCTTTCTTTTTTTTCTGTTGTTGTTTTTAAGAAGAAGGACAGTGAGAGAGATAATCAATTTTTATTGAGTTTTTCACATGGCCTTCGTTGCTCTGACACTTAGCTGTGCACGTGGGTGCTGGGGTTTGAACTTGTGTACTTGCGCATGCTGGGCAAGAGGCACAACCACCGAACCACCGCTCCAACCCCAGTAAGACTATTTTAAGATCGGTAAACTTTGTCCTTGTCTGGAGGAAGCCTCCTGTTGGCAGTCACTGAGGCCAACCCTCCAGTGCAGGGTAATGCTTCTGCTGATGGTAGTCACCGATAAGCATTTGGTCATGTCAGGTCTCTGCCCTGCACTGAGCACGTTAGATGGGTCATCTGCTAGGGGGTAGGTGATAGTAATGGTTCCTTGTGACAAATGAAGTTGTCACCCAGCTGGGAAAGATTGGAGTTGGGACTTCAGTCCAGGCAATGGGGCTTACAGCCTTGGTGCCTTCCTTCCTATTGCTGGAGTTCAGGAGAGGCTGAGGGACTTACCTACATCCAGCCTGGGAACTCAAATGAGCCTTTGAGCCTTCCCAGAGCTCCCTCCAGCAGGTCTCTGATGGCCCACAGCAGTGGCTTGGCTCTCACACCCTAACCCTGGACCAGTGCCAAACAGACTGCAAGTCACCCATGGAAATTAAAACTGCAGAATCTTATTTTTTTTTTAAGAGAGAGGGACACTGAGACAGAGAGAACGAGAGAATCAATTTTTATTTAGTTTTTTGTGTAGCTTTTGTTGCTCTGACAATCCATTGTGCATGTGGTGCTGGGGTTTGAACTCGCATACTTGTGCATGCCAGGCAAGCGCCATAACCACCGAACCACCACTCCAACCCCAAACATGCAGAATCTTGGGTGCCACCAAAAGTCCAAATGGAGGTGAGATTTTATGGGTCTATATTTTGTTGTGAAGGCAGGCTGAGAGCCACTAATCTAGAAACTAACACTGATGGTGGTTTGCAGACCAGGACGTCTTCTGTTCCCCCTTTATGAGCTTTTTCCTTACTTTCCCTTAATAGAACTGGCCTTTCCTCCTCCTCTGATCTGTCACTGTATGTGTGGACAGACCTTGGTGTCTGCTCACTCCCCTTGCCATATGATGGATGAGGACAGATACTTCTCAATGGTAGTCTCTGCCGTGCAGCAAGTATGCCATAAAGCTCCATGGGATTAGTGGATATTTGTAATGATGTATTTGTATGTTGCAAAATGTTTTGTTTGCACATGGAATTACTTGTTCTTTCCTGGTGGAAACTGTAGGTTTCTTAATGGGGTCCTCATGCTTGAATTGTAACCATAAATACAGTGAAGGAGTCATGTACCAATACGCAACTGGGAGTGTTTTCCAAAGCATGGGGTGGCTGTCCACTAACCCTCTCACATTTCTTCATTTAGTCCCCATAGACATTGATGACAGGGACTTTGAAGGTTGTTGGTGATAGCTGAGAATGGTTTGAGAGGGGAGGAAGTCAAATTTAAGAGCTCAGTCTGATGGTGTCATGGCCACCTGTACTGACCAGGCAGAGGCCTTCAACTCAGGGCCTCTTGACTGAGCATCTGCAGCAGCCCAGCAGCGCTATACTGTCAGAGGGATGGGTCTGACCATCTGCCCTCTAGGAGTTCACAGTCTAGTGGAAAAGAGAAACCCTGAAATAGAGGTGTTGACCCAGAGGTGAAGTGTGAGGAAGGAGGTCATGCAGACGAGGGCGCTGACATCCAGACTGGAAGGCTCTGGAATCCAGACTATTTCTGTACGGCTCCAGCAAGCAAAATTGTCTCATCTCCTTCATCACAGTAATAGTACTGGGCAGAGAGTAAAGGATGACCAATATATGCTGAATGATAATTGGGACACCGTCCAAAACAAGATGCCCAGAAAAGAGTGACGTCCAAGTTTGGTTTTGAAGAACAAATAAGATTTAGCCGCAAGAGGGCATTTTAGATGGACAGAAGTGCAAGAGCAAAGGTCTGGAGGTGTGGGTGGTATATAAGGGAAGTGCATTTATTATTGAGGTATGAAATATTGTTAACACTGGGTGTGGTGATGCACAGAAAGGTGGATTCCAGAATCCTAACTGTATAGGAGGCTGAGGCAGGAGGATCACAAGTTCAAGGCTAGACTCTGCAACTCAGTGATACCCTATCCATAAATAAATAAATAAATAAATAGATAAATAAATAAAAAAGGATGGGGATGTCATTCAGTAGTAGAGTACCATTGGGTTCAACCCCCAGTACCCCCCCCCCAAATACAACAAAATCCAAAACAACAACAATTAGTGTTAAGGGTTAGGAAGTCACAGGTGGTGAGGGCTAGAAAGATCTGTGTTTTAAACCTTATTCTAGAATGGATAGTATCCATTGAAGAATGCTAAGCAAAGAGGTGGCACCATTGAGCCTTTAAATATATATATATATATTCCATACACACAGGCGCTCTGATCTCTTTAGTTACACTTTGATTCATTTTAGGCCTCTTTCCATGAGTCCACTGCTGTAAAATTATTTGCAGATTACGTCCTCATTTTCCTGTTAGCCACCAGTGGAGGTTAAGCAGATGAGTGTCTTGGGGGCTGGACCAGTGGGGGCATTTCAACTTCATAGCCTGGTCCTGTCTGCAGTGTCTTGTGGTCTCCTGGGGGATGAACGAGAATCATCAAGCAAATCCTAATCAGATTTCCTAGGCAGGCATCTGCCCAACCCGATTTAGATTATCATACATTATCCTCAGCTCAGAGAACTTGTGATGGTGGCAAGATTAGCTCACACTTTGCATTTGCCCTGGGAGTTTACACAGCAGCAAGCCTGTTTGTCAGCTAATGCTCCAAAGTTTCCAGCCCCCTTGGGGACATTGTTTCCAACTCTTTCATGTTTTATTCAGATGTAGCAAAAGGGAGATACAAAGCTGTTGGCAAGCAGGAAGCTTCTAGGATTGGGAAATGGGCATTGGGACCCCTCCCACTGTTTCCCTGTGACTGTTTCTATTGCTCTCAATCCAGCCCTGACAGGTTTCAGCCAATTTGTAAGGCAAGAATTGGAGAGAGCCGTTTATTGGGAGCAGAACCACAGTCCCCTATAGACTGGTGCTGCTAGTCTACCAGAGTTCCCAAATCCTTTTGTGTCACTCCTCTCTTCAGAGACTGACAGTGGCTCTTAACTGATAAAGGAATCAAGTTCACAGTCTCTCCTGCAGGAGTTGTCATGCTTCATGTTCTAGTTCCAGAGTAGGCCATCCTTATGTGTCCCCACCCAGGTCCAGGCAGTAATGTGCTCCAGGGCCTCAACTCCCTCTCCTCGCTGTGTTTGCTCATACCTCTGCTTCTACCCAGAAGGTCTCACTCCCATCTGCTGAAAGTCCTGCGTGTGCTTGGGTGATGTGCACCCAATGCGATCCTATGGCCTCCATCAGGCTTTACATTTCTGCTGGTTGGCATCCTCGTTTCCCTCTCTGGTTTTGTACCTGTTAAAATTGTTTGTGAGGTTGCTATATGAAAACCTGGAAGATCCTCAAACTCGATCTTGAGGTCACCTTTATTCCCCATCTCTCTCCAGTGCCCAGTCCAAGGCCTTTCAGGTAGCTCATGGTAGGTAGGTGGGATTGAATTCAGTTCCGGGCTAAAACTACCAAATCCACTTGATCACACATTAGTTCAGTTTTCCCATTATGAGGAGCAGGAAATGAACAGCTCATTCATGGCCTTTTGTGTTTCCTGTCATCCCAGTGCCTGAACCCTGGGAGTTTCTATTTTGAGACTATTTGTCAGAGTGTGGGCAGGAGGAAAGCTGATGAGGAGAAATAAGGCCTCCTCACAGCTCTGACCTGAATATTCTGGGACTAATGGCTCACCTGGTTTTCTTTCGACCAAACCAGGGTGGGTGGGTGGGTGTGTCTCAGCCATAGCTAGAGATATTAATGGGGTGGCAAAGGAAATTGTGCCACCAAATCCCCTTAGAACAATGACTGTAAGTCCTGAGAATTTTGGTAATAATGTCTTTAGGAAATAAAACTCACTGGTTTTAAGTTTAAAAAGCTGGAGATGTCTTTGAGCTTGGTGTTCCCTCCTACAAAAGGAGGATAATAATGTATAGCTTGGAGCCACTGAGGTATAGGGTAAGGTAATTCAGGTACTGTGCCTTTTTATTCTACAGAGTCAAATATTTCTTCTTCCTTACCCACTCCAGCCTCTCATAGCCCCTTTATTTAAACCAACTGAGGGAAGATGTATCAACATTGCTATTATAAAAGTTGATACTGATTAGACCTTTTTATACTTGTGTCTTTCGTTTTCCTTTATAAATATGTTACACTGGACTTGGCAAGCGTTCACTTGTGCTCTGTACCCAGCAGGCCTCTCAAGCCAGGCTGGGAGGGCTCAGGGGTGAATAAGAGGCAGCTGGAGGCTGTAAAGCAGGGCTTCTGCCCCTGCCATTTCCAAGTGTTTGCCCACTTAGCCATTCAGGGGCTGTAGGACCTTGGGCAAGTGAATTAACTTTTCTGAGCCTCAGTTTCTTCACTATAAAATTAAGATATTAACAATAAGTTTATGATGTTATTCTGGGGATGAAGGAATTGGTTCCTATGATACTCCATTGCTTGGGATCTAGAGAGGGACAACAGATGTTATCAAGTGGGAGGGTAGGGAGGAGATAGGGCTTCTTCCTTATGGAGCAGGTAGCTCAAGGGGGAAAGTGGTGTTACCTGTTTAATCCTTAAAAGAAAAACAAAAAAACCCAAACCAAACCAAAACCAAAACCCTGTGAGGTCAGTACAGCCAGGCCTACTGCTTCCCCTTTTTAGCAAAGTCAAGGGTCTGCCCTGATCTTGCAGCTGGCAAGTCAGTGGCTTGAGGCTTAGAGCATCTTCTGCCTCATGCTCAGCCCCTGTGAATGAGCTTCATTCATTCTCTGCTGTGGGTAAAGCAATGTGGTGTGCTGAGAATGCTACAAGGAAAAATTCTTAGCTTACAATTGATTAGAGAAATAGGTATCATAAGAGGGAGATGGGACCAGGACTCCAGGACACTCGGATAAAGGAAACTGGATGAATCCTGCAGGTCTGCCAGCCCTGTGAGCCTGTAATTCACCCTGTGTGCCCACTTAAACATGTAAGTTAACTAATTGGTGGCATTAGGCCCTATTAAGGGACAGCAAATGTCGGTGCCTTTTCTGCAATGAAATCAGAGCTGAAATCAGAGGCTCTCAGGGGGTATTCAGAGACAGTTCCTTTATTTTTAGATCAAATGGGGAAAAGGGGACAGATACTTTGTTTTGTTGGGTTTTGTTTTTTTCATTCAACATGGATAGAAACAGGCTCTCTTACTTCTTTCTCTCTTTCTTCCCCTTATGGAAATGGTTCTTAGCTGGCGAAGGATGGATTCTGCCTTTTTGCATAGTCCCATTTCTGTAACAGAAATCTGTTTTTAATATTGGAGGAAAAATAATCCCAGTTTTTAAGTAGCCTAAAATACTCTGTAGCCTTTCATTTCTTAACACCCATCACCACCCATCATGACTTTTCAAGGACCTGCTCTTCTGATCCAGGCTCTGTGGCAGTCCCCGGGGATGGAGAGAGGGGGCATTCAGCTGTTCACTGAGTAGTATTGAGCTCTCACCCCATGTTGGGCCTAGGGCATGTGGCAGTTAACACAATAGGAAAAATCTCCATGCTCCTGGAGGTGGAAAATACACCTGGGAGGCCAAGCCAGGGATGGGGCAGTGGTGGACTACATCTGAACAAAGCAAATTTCTTATTTCTGTCCCTTTCCCACCCTCTGGTATGAGGGTCGTCCCAGCTCTGTTTCCTTAGGGGAAGGTAAGCTGGTTGGGCTGATACTAGATTCTGTCTTCCCCCTCTTTACCCAGGATTCTGTAGAAAGTTACTTAGGCTTTATTTTTCTCAGTTTGTGTATTATAGTTTTATGTTCCTGTGGGTTCGTTTTGACATATGCATAAATGCGCATAACATAACTTGCTCCTTTTCAATCTCCAGTGCTGCCTCCTTCCCCATGCTCCCTTTCCGGTAGATTCTTCCTCCTCAGTTATGGGAAGGGTCAAGTCACTTCACCTCTGACCCTCAGAGTCCTTAATGTAAGGTGTGGCTCCTGATGGGAAGTTGTTAGGATTGATTGCCCTCATGGGCCCCGTCAACCAGCTGTCACAAGCAGAATGCTGCTTCTCTTACCTCTGAGGAGATGCTGCCAAGAGCACTATTAATGTGACTAAGGGTGGGAATTGTTCACTTGTTCTGCAAAGCATTTATTTACCTTGTGTCAACCACAGGGAGTTGATAGGTCAACTGAAGAGACAAATTCCCTGTTCTCATGATGCTCACATTCAGTCTGAGAAAAAAAATGGTAAACACCCAAACACATAGATCAGCCAATGTGAGAGCATCTTCATGGTGAAGTGGTGGGATAGTGGATAGTGGAGGAGGCTCCTGGAGGAGGTGGCCCTTGCACTGAGCTGGGTAGTGAGGTGGGGTGGGCATGAAGTTGTCTCAGAGATTCTCCTTTTTTCTACTCACTTTCCAGGCTTCGGAGGGGATTCCCTGAAGGAAGCCTGGATTCAGGGTCATTGCCCTGTAAACCTATGGCCTTTGGGGTCCTTCAGTTTCCCCTGGGTTTTATGACCATGCCTTTTCTTACCTGGACTGACTCCACTTAGGACAGGAGGGCATGGGCACTTCCTGGCTCTCCTCTGTCAGTCCCCCTTGGGAAGCTCTTTGGGAAGCTCTTCCGGTGGTTTTTTTCTCTCCCTAGCCTCCACCCCCACTGTCTGTCAGAGATCTTTTCTTCCTGCCCTGGCATTTTATCTGCAAACATCACCCAGATTCTTAAAAAGGTTTTTTTCAAAGTGAGTGCTTGAGGCTTTCTTTCCACTGAGCCTGAGTCCAACAGCATTTCTGTGAGGTTTTTTTTTTTTAAATGTGCATTAATATTAAAGGAAGTTTTAAACTTTGTTACCTGACATACTCTCTAGTTTCTTCCCTCTCCTTTCCAAATGCTGGCATTTCCCCTCACTGCTCTCTTTCCCCAAAGCCTGTGTCCTGTTCTTTCCTTGCCTGTTTTTCTGCTTTCCTCTGTACCACTCCCCCTGGGCCCTCAGCTGTTTTGGTTTAGCTTTCTCTCTGGTCTGGCCTTCACTTTCTCTCTGCCCACACAGAATCCTGGGAGCTCCTTAACCCAACTGTGGCCAAGGGCTGTTTCCTAAGTGGAGGGGCCTCCGGACTCCTCCCACCCCGGACCCCTTTGAAGATGCCTTTGATAATGTGGGATGGCCTCTGGCAGACCTGGACCACTGGCTGAAGTTGCCCTGATTTCAAAGAAAGCAAACGTTGTCTTTAATCCACCTGGTGGATTTGCGCTGGGAGAAATTTCTGCAGGTACTGAAGCTCACCCAGCATTCAGTTATTGAGGGGCAGATGATGCTCTGTTAGGCCATTTATTCATCTCCATCCCCCCAGCACACTGTAACCAGATTTGTGTTAATTAATTCCTTCCTCTAGTCTTTGGGGATTTACTTCTTTCTACAAGTTAATCCCAGCCTGTAGGTGTTGCTGGAAAAATTCTGGCAGAAGAGGACACAATATGAACTTGTAAAAGAGCAAAGTGGATTGTGGTTATGTGCTCATGTTGTCACACCTGGTCACCACCCCTCTGCTCACCCTCACTATCACCATCACCACAAATGCCCTTTAAGAAAATATTAGAAGAAGGGAAAAAGGGTCCCTGGGATTTTGTTGGCAGTTCATCAACCATTGTTGCCTTTCATGAACTATATACCACTTATTAGCTTCATATTCAGTTTATAAGCATCATTTTTCTTTTTCTCTCCATGGGAGCCTGCCCTTCCACCTGATTTGTGTTGATGAGAGCATCATTGTAGTTTATTGCCTTCTCTAATGAAGGGTTCATCTTTCTAAAGACTTTTAATAGGTAAGGGGTTCTTAAAGTCATTTTTAATTATTGATACAAAATGTCCCTTTCTAGTAAGGTGGGTGAGTACATGTGCTTATGTGTATTTACACACATGCATGCAGTGTGGATTGTGGTGGAGGAGTTTTTGTAATCACTGGAAGCCGTCACAATTTCCATTGCAACATTTCAGGCTCATTTAGCAGGGATTAAATGGTCACCAATACATCCTAAGGTCTTCCCCACTTCTCGGATTATGCCAACTCATGTTATTGTATTTATTGCCAAGGAGGAATTAGGTCTGTTTCCTCCAGGAGTTTAGGGGGTGCACAAGGACAGTACCTGACTCAGATCCTGTTCCAGATGACCTTGATGGCAGACAGTGAAGTGAAATGAGAACATACTGGCCATTTTGTGATTAAGGAACAGGGCCCTCCTTAACTGATGAAAAATGGGATGTTGTGGGATTACTAGGGCCTTTTTATTTTAGGAGTTTGTAAAGCAAGAGGTTTGCTGCATTAATGGTCATTGCCTTAGATTAATTCAGTCATTGGGAATATTGGATGGAAGTTTAACACTGGTGGCATTTCTCTATGTTTGATACCTAAGTCCAGAAGTCTCTTTCTGTGGCATTAGAGTTAATGTAAGTATAGTTGAAAACAGATGTGGGGCAGTGTACACCTCCTGGCTTTACCATTGTTGCAGAAAATTTTAAATTTGCTGTGAGTTTTGAACAAATCGTGTTTTCCTCAAAGGAGTTTCTGTTCATTGATTTTTTTTTAAAGAGAAAGGGAGAGAGAGAGTGAGTGAGCACACGCAAGAGGAAGAAAAAGAATCACTTTTATTTAGTTCTTCATCTGGCCTTTGTTTCTCTGTCATTTAGTTGGGTATGTACTGGGGTTTGAACCTGGGTCCTCATGCTTGCCAGGCAAGTGCTCCAACTGCTGAGCCACCACTCCAGCCCACTTTTCACTGATACTACTTATCATAAGTCTGTGTGTCAAGATGTATCCCCATGCATATGTCTAAATCATGCAAGTGTGTGTGTGTGTGTGTGTGTGTGTGTGTGTTTGTAGAGCTATATCCACATATGTATGTGTAAATCATGCTTATGCATGGTGGACAGCATTGGTGGGGAAGGAAATGAAGGTTTGGGGGCTTTGTTGAGTCCTTTCTGAATGTTAGGTGCTCTTTAGAGCACTTTCCAAGGACTGCCTGCCTGCTGTATTATTTGACAATCCTGTGAGATAGCTATAACTATTTTTCTAATTCAAAGATAAAGGAACTGAGGTCAAGTAGAGGCAAGTAACTTATCTAAAGCTATACAGCTAGTAAATGGTGATTTTGAGATTAGAACATGGAGCTCAAAGTCTTAATTACTACACTATACTGACTGACAGTAATAGTAGAACAATCTGGTAATTCCCAGCTGTGAATAAGTCAAACCATAACAAACATTTATTAATTTCCCACTCTACCACTCCCTGGCACAATTATAGTCTCTGCCCCTGAGCAGCTTATGTGTTAATAGTCTTACTAGGATTTTGCTCAAAAGCCTCAGTTTTCCCCTGCTTTCGCAACCTGCCAGTGCTTTTATTGTGACCTTTGGTCCTTTGGTCACATTTTTTCCCTACTGACAATTTCTTCATATCTTTACTACCCATTTTTTGGAACCACCTCCACCATCCCCACTTCCAGTGTCCCCTTTCTATAATACCTGCCTTCATGCCTGATATAGGTAGTAATTTCTCCTTCTTTATAGCTATCATTTCCATAATAATTTGTCGCTTTTTTTCTTGTGACATCTGACATCTTTCTTTTTTATCATTTTATAAGCTCCTTCAGGCCAAGGCTAAATTGTACATTTCTGCAGAATGAATGGGAATTAGCTCTACGAAGGTGCATGATGGGAGTGAGGGTGAGCACCCTGTAATGTTCACTAGACTGACTGTAAGGCAGTGGTGATGGCCTCATCCCTGATAGGGTACCATTCCTTAGGGGACGTCTGCTCCATAAGGACTTGGTACCCTTTATTCTTTCACTTCTTTTGTGGGCATGTGTGGAGCCTTCTTTTCTGATGTCTAGGTCATTCATTAGAGGACAAAGAGACTGGAAAAAGGCCAGGATTTCTCTGATGCCCAACCAGGATGGTATTTCTTCCCTGACCAATATCAGCTCATGGATGCTTGAGCCAGTCAGAATCTCTGATCAAGGAATATGATCCCTTTTGGAACTGGGATTGTCCCTACCTTCTGGAATGATCCTTTTCACTTCTGGCCCTCTGATGTAGATTCCTGAGTCAGGCATGAAAGGATGGATAAGACCGGACCCCAAGGCACATTGCCCAGGTGTCAGCACCACTGACTGCAAAGGACAGCTAGGACATGGCTTAAAGGAGAGCAACAGATTTGATTGTGGAATTGGAAATTAGGGCATGTATGAAAAATAATTAGGAATTGTAGCCTCAGGAAAAGAAGCCCGCAGGGAGATCTAGCAATTGTCTTGAAGCATATGAAAGCCAATTTACCACTGAGTTAGGTCAGCTCCTCTCTTCCCTGTGGAGAAGAATAGAAGGATGTTTAAACTTGGAGAGGAAGAGTTTCAGCTAAATGTGCAATTGTTACCTCCTGGCATGAGCTGTCACAAAGGTGCTAGCATCGATTGGAAATGGAGGTCCTCTCTCCAGAAGGAAAGCTTAGGCAGAAGCAGAGAGTTATTCTAGGTGTGTCTCAAGTTTCCTTTTGTCCACAGGACTTGGTCCTTTGAGTTAACTATGTGAGAAACCTTAATATGTGCCCAAGAGTAGTCATTAAATGGCACAAGTTGGTGGTTAGATTAGACACAGATGCTTGTCCAACCTCTTACTCTGGGTTCAGATATCAGCCCTGTCTTTTATCAGCTGTGTGAGTGGGGATCTGTTTCTTACCCTCTCTAGGCCTCTATCCCCTCTGTAATAAGCTAGGAAGAATGCATATTTTATGGTATTATTGTGAAGATTAAGTGAGAACCAGTATACCTCAAATCCAGTCTCTTTTACTAATGGATGTGTGGTGGCTAGATATTTGAGACAATAAGTGTTGCTCAGCCTTTACTCTGAAAGAATCAGTATCCTAGTTAAGGAAAATCAATAAATGCACAAGTATTTGTTCATTAAACAGAGCCAGACAGAAATGTTCAGGATCCCTAAGCTCTGACCTTATGTGCAATTCAAAATAAAAATAATGCTCAACTACAAAATAAATGTACAAAAGACCAATCTGTATTGTGTCTGTATTTACCACAATTCTGGTTCACAGCTTGGTATGTTTTAGTTTTTGTTTTTGAAATATCACAGTCTTAGAGAAGTATTTTTGGTGCCCTAAGCACATGCTCAGTCTGCTGCTGCTGAGGTAGAGGAGCAATTGGATCACAACTTCAGTCTTTTCTTTCAACAATCAACTTTTGAGCACTTGATTGGTCAGGATCTTGGTTGCAAGAAATAGAAAACACTGCTGACAAACTTAAGAAAAAGGTAATTTCTAAGAATGATGGGTGCTCCGAGGAGTGCCAGGAGGCCTTGAACAATGGAAAGAAACTGAGGGCCCTCTTGATGTTAATACTTTGGAAATGGTCAAGTCCACGTTTTGCTATCTTGGCTCTGATAAATTTGATCTTCAGATTTTCTTTGAGTGAAGACTTGGAGGTCCCAGAAAGAGGTCTGGGGCTGTGCTCAACTGTGTCCTGTCTACAGCTATTGCCAGGACTCAGGAAAAGAGGGGACTCAGTATCGGATCCCTTCATTTGCAGGATAAGAAGCAAGCACCAAGGGAAATTGCATTCCCACTAGCACTGCAACACAATATTAAATATTAGGTGGGGGATTAAAAAAATACAGATACCTACTGTGCTCTTTACATTCCAGGTCTTGTGCATCACTTGTGTAATTGCCAGTCATCACCTGTCCATACATTTTTCCCTGTTTCTGGCTTAGAAGCTTTGCATCCCCCAGTGTGGCGCTCAATGTCCAGTGATCAATTACATCGTTGCTCACTGGATTCTGAAGTGAGTTCACCTCCATCAGCATAAATAGATACGAAGCGGGAGTCCCTGGGGTAAGGAGCATGTATTAGAAACTGGGAGAATGTAGTTAAGACTAGAAACAGCCCCTTGGCCTCAGAAACTCGGCCAATCCATTTCTATGATTGCCAGCTGACTCGCAGGGCGATGTGTACTGCAGGCCTAGGGTCTCTGGTGGAAAGGTTGAAAAACAAAATATACTCATCCCCTCAATTGCTTTATTAAATAATGCACAGATGACAGTGCATGAAATATTGATGCGCAGAGAACTCACCCTCCTGCAGGGGAGAGGGGCCTCTGTATAATTGGTTTTTCTACATGGCAACCGAGATAGCTTAGAAATATTGTTACTATTTCCCTCGCTGTATCAAGCCCTGTCTGTTAATGGAAGGATGGACCCAAGTGATTCTTGTTTTCCAAATCCTTATTATCCTTTCATCACTGAGGCCTGAAAATGAATGAAAGGGCACAGAGAGGTATTGATGTTTTCATATAAATCAGCTTGCAAGATCAGGTTCTTTTTGTGGGTTGACTTTGAGGACCATTCGGACCAGCTTTTTAAAATTGGTGGAGTATTATGCTATCTTTTTATCTGTCTAGAAGATTTAGAAATGCTGTGAGTTGGGTGTTGAAGGCCAGGGCTGCATTATTCCATGGTGGTAGCCATATAAATGAAGTCATTGTTGAATTCCTTCAGAAAGCTCTTTTACACAAAGTGAAGTATAGAAATCTGCAATTCAGAGGCCATGTGCTTGGGCCATTCTGGGACCGCAGAGGCAAATTGTCCATGGTGATTTAATATGTAAAAGTGTATAACAGGAGCAGCTGCTTTGTTGCTCTTAATGGAATTTTAAGTCGCAGTCACCTTTATAATTGGAGGCGCAGAGATAACATATGTTTATTAGAGGAAGCGCAATGGGTGGCTTGTAGTCCTCTCAGATGTGAATGGCAATCCAAATTCTATCAGATTTTCTTTGTAGTTGTCAGTGATTAGTTTAGCAGGTCAAGGAGCACTAATTGAGTGCCTACTGTGTACCAGCATGGTGTTTTCCTCCTTTGTCTTCATTTCTTAACTTTTATCACTTGTAATTGTTTTCTAATAACTACATAGTTCCAAAAATAAGTTGAAGCTGTCCAGATATAAATACAGATAGGTCTCACATGCTTAAAACTGTGGAGTGGATTGTCCTCAGTTCAGCAAACATTTATGGAACACCTAATATGAGCTGACTCCTGACCCTCCCCAATTATGTGGCCCACCTTTCACATGGGGGTTTCTGGAAGTTCACTTCCCAGATCAGCAAATGTTGATAGATGCCTGCTTCATGGTTGGGACAGTGGCAGTCAGTGTATGTGCAGAAATGAAGAAGATCTTCTCTATCTTTGAAGAGCTCAAATCAGGAAGAAAGATAAGCAGAAATGGAAAAGATGATCACATGCCTAACCTCACCTGTGGAACTGAATATGGACCCTGGGAAGCTGTCTGGACGCGAGCCTGTTGTCAGAGGTGGGCCTGTCCAAGTTGAGGCCTCGCTGGATCAAAGATGCATCAAGGGTGCTTGCTCTCTCCCAAGGTCTGCTCAATTTGAGTTGCATTGGAGGCTCTTCCTGCACGCTCCAGGGGATGCCCTAGAACATATGCATTCCTGTCTTACCAGGTCTGTCCACCTGGCTCACTGCGGATGTGGTGTGTTTAGAGCATGGTGATTAATGGTGAGGACTTTATAGTCACATGCAGGAGGCTCTGGATCATAGCTTGTAACTCAGATCCACAATTCTGGAACCTGCAAAGCATGAGATCAGAGGACCAACATGATCAGCCCCTGATCAGGGTCCACTTCCTGGCTTGCATCTGGCTATCTTCTTATTGTGCTTGTGAGTGGTCTTTCCTTAGTACAGAGGGAGGAGAGAGAGGAATAAGCTTTGATAGCTCTTCTTATAAAGGTACTAATCTGACTATGGGGGCCTACCCTTAGCCCAAGACCCCATCTCCAAATTCCATCATATTGCGGTTGGGGCTTCAACATATTAGGCCAAATAGGCAGACACAATTCCATCCATAGCAGCACCTGCTTAATCTGGTTTTAATCAGGTACTATTTACGGAAAGCCTAGTCCAGTGCCTGGCATGTGGTAAGTATTCTATAAATGTTAGCTCAGACTCTAGTTGCCTGGTTCATCTCTTTTCTCTATACAATTACAAGCTCCTCAAGATCTGAGCAGTGTTCTATTTTTGTCTGCCTTTCTTTAGTGATCAATGCAATGGAAACTGCCAGTCAGTGAGGACAAAGAATGGAGAACTTGGATTTAGAACAGTAGATTTGAATCTGGGCCTGGCTCAGTCCTTGCTGTGTGCCCAGAGCAGTGACCCAAAGTCTCTGAGCCTCTGTTTTTCTAGTTAGTGGGATGGGAACAGTAACTCTTCCCAACATCCACTGAGGTTATGTGAGATAAACCATGTGAAAGCACCTGTGTTTTCTGATATGTAGTGAGCATTCTTTAAATGTTGGCTGAATAAGATCCCAACACATTTCTCTGTGGACCATGAGCAAGTGGTAACCTTGCGGTCTAATTTCCTGGTTGCCCAGACTTTGCTACCCTTTGCATGGACTTTCTGGCCCCAGTGGGTGTTTGTCTGGGCAGATAGCCATTTGGTGTTATTCCTGGTAGGAATTTAAAAAAATAAAAATAAACTTAATCTTTAGAGAAGCAATGACTTAGATCAAATATTCACAAAGAAAAATGGGTTATTTTGAATGTTCTTGGTCCCATTAACAAAATTTAATCTAGTGGTGAAAATTTATGGGGCAGCAAGCAATCTGTCTTGCCTGATGGTGTTCAGAAGCACAAATGAGCACTTCATATAACCTCCCTGCTTTTCAAAGTTTAACAGCATATGAGCATTTACATTTCAAACAAGGTGGTCTTTACCCATGTGTCTTTTTATGTTTCTGTGTGAGATATGTGGGTTTGTAATACATAGTCTGTTAGCAACTTCTGTTTCCTGAGTAGCCATTTAAACAGAAAGAAAGGGTATATTAATGAAGATAGTTGCTTGGTATAATACCTCGTGGATAAACTGCCAACATGCTGATTGAGCCGTGGTGGAGGAACAGGATAACTGAGGCACATGTGGAGTGTTTGCCATGCTGGTGGTTTGACCTTAGCTCTGAAAGCCTGAAGAGTCTTGATGCTGCCCAGCCTGGTCATTAATAGCATGGTCACAGGAGGCAGCAGACAGATCTGGGGATGAGCTTCCCTGCATGATCTTGGGTTAATTATTTTGTCAAAGAACCCAAGTGTATGCATCTATAAGTTGGGATGATATCTACAACACAGGATTACTATGGGATGCTGTGTGTCAAGCACATAGTATGGTATCCTGTACATGTATCTTTGCCTAGGAAATGTTAGCCAGTTTTGTTGTTACTACTATTGCATTGCCTAATAATGTGATAGTTAGTGTCCCATGAAATTTTTAGAGCCCGAAGCACAATAGTGCATCATCCTAAGTCATCTTTGTAAAGGCACTTAGAGACTCTGAGCCCTGGAGGAGATTTCAGGGAACAATACTTATCTTAGACTTCTATTTATTTTTGCTGCCTTTCGCCTGTGGCCATGTCCACACAGCCATTCTTGCACATATCCCTGGAAAGCAAGTCCCAGGATGATAGGATCCATGTTGCTCTCATCTACTACTGTTTCTAACACCTAAACCAGCGCTTGCATATAGGAGGTGCTAAGTACTTACTGTTGTTGAATAAATTCATTGGCATGCAATTTGTAGATTGTGCGTCTGGTTCCTTTTTGGGGCCAGAAATGTCTCTTCCCATGCCCTATCTGTTTTAATGAATTTAAAGGTCAATGGTAGTTTCTGACCTAAATTTGCTTTTCTAGTTTTTTCCCCCTTCTTCTTTTCACTAGAGTCAGCATGATGGGGTGCTGAGCTGGGGTGGGATACCAAGGTTCTAGTGTGCACTGCGTGGCTATCTTGCTTCAAGGTCTTGGAAAAGTCAGCTTCCCCTTCCTGTGAAGGTATCATAAGGAAATTGATTTTTATAATTTATGTAATTTCTGAAAGATCCTCCTTCCCAGTGCTGATATGTAATATATATGATCTCTGGAGATTCTCATGAAACAAACCACAGTTTCTTGTTTCTCCTCCATCTCCAGTTCCAGCCAGACTCACTTATTTCCTCCCATTCGTTGCACCCTGCAGCTATGACCCCTGCCTCAAAGAAGATTTGGAACAGTAACTTCCAACACATCCTGTATCCCTGAGCTAGGTTTCCTCTGCCTTCACATCGATGAACAATTGGGGCCAGGTATCTCCATTGTGGGGAACTGCTCTGTACATTGCAGCATGTTTGGACCCTTTGTAACCTCACCCACTAAATGCCAGTAGTAACCCCCAACCCCTACATACCAGTTGTAATGAGCAAAAATATCCAGCCATTTTACAATGTCTCCTGAAGGGCAGACAGGGAGAGAGCATCCCTGATGTAAGCTTGCATTCTCTCATAGCCTTTGCTCATAGTGTTACAAGAGGAGGGAAGGTTTTCTCAGGAGATCAGAGCAAATGGAAATAGTATATTGATCAGAGCCTCCTTTTACCCCCAGGGATGGGGTAAGAAAAAAAGAAAACAACTTTCTTACCAGCTTGAAAGTAAAAAATGTAAAACTAGCCCGACTATTTTGCTGGGGACCCGAATTCACACTGAGATAATTCTATGTCTAATATATCACTGAAGATGAGAATAGGAATGACAACTCTTAGATCTTCCCCAGAATATGACAGCTATTGGAACTTATTCTTACATCATGGAAATTGGGCAGCTGTGGAACTGAATACTTGATGAAAAAGATATGTTTAAAAAACCTTCCATCTTGCTCACATCTTAGATGTAGGCAAATCCTAGAGATGTTTTTAATACAAAAACAGTTTGGAGACAGCAACATTTTCAGTATTGCCACAATATTATAAAAAGGCATTTATTCTAAACTTGTTTATAATATTTGGCAACAAATATATGATGTTGGGTTCTTGGAGAAGAATAAAAAAGCATGTATAAGACATTTGATAGGTGACACAAGACAAAAACAGACAGTCATAAATCAAATATAAATTGCAACAAAAGTTTTAGATGAAAGCAATGCTGAATTTATAGCCTCAACAATAATTGCTATTGGAGCCTAAAGAAACAGAATTGTGAGCTCTGGCTAGCAGGTTTACCTGGAGAGAGCATATATAGGCTCATGAGGAACACAGGGTAATATTCTGAGCATACTTTAATGAAGTATTGGAAAGTTGATTATGATCCTAAATAGCTTTACTTGGGGGCTGGTGAGATGTTAAGTGTCACCTATGAACTGCTTATTCCAGTGGTTTAAATATTCGAATTTGAGGTGATTTCAATTTTTGGGTCCTTGTTTCCTTGCCTCATTGTCTCTCCTGAAGCTGATACCCTTTGAGATGTTTTCCTAGTTCCTAGCTACCCATTATCTAGGAACACTGTATCTCCATCAAAGAAAGAAAGAAGAAAAACCTGTGGGTGGTGCTACAGTCTGGATGTGAATTGTCTCCCAAGGGCTCAGTGCGTTGGAAGCTTGCTCTTTAGTTTGGTAGGGTTGCATTGGTGTGGAACCTTTAAGAGGCTCCTAGTGGGAGATCTGTAGGTCATTAGGGGTGTTCCCTGAGAAGGAGTGGTGTCTCTGGGTCTTCCTGGATTATGATGTGATCTCTTCTTCCCACACGTGCTCCTGCCATTTGCCATGGGCCCACAGCAGATCTGATGCTGTGTGCTTTGAAATTTCAAACTCTGAAAGCTCTGATATAATACACCTATTTTCTTTATAATGTTAGCTTGTATTGGATATTTTGCGTAGTAACAAAAAACAGCTAATACAGGTGGTCTCCTGGTAGCCCCACTTGCTTTGTGAGTCTAGCTAGTCTCTGTCTCCAGGCTGTAGTTTCCTGAGTTGAGGTGAGTACCTGATTCCAGCATGGTTGGACTAATCAGGTATGCCTGATATTTTATACTGAGAATTTGAATTTAGGATTAAAAATATGTCTGTCTCCTCATGCAACTGGGGCTGTCCATATCAATCTGGGTGCTGTGGCAGTCATTTCCCCTGTGAAGCCTAGAGAAGCCTCATGAGAAGTTGGTACTTGGCCAGCTCTGAGGAGATCCAATCACTCCACCTAAGTAACAGGCCATTGTAGGGTCATCTAGCGTAGAGAGATTTTCTTGGAGTGTCCTCGTACCTGCAGCCTGCCCTTTGTCTCCTGGATTCTTTGCCTTCTGTGGCACAGCTACCCACCCCTCCCCAGTGGCCCCTCCTGAAACTGTTCTTTGTAAATCGCACCATACCCAGTGTGGTGATGTATACAGTATTTTCATCTCCATTGGACACCTTTCTGTGAACTGTGTTGAGAAGGGTATGTTCACTCCAATCGTTAGAACCTTCACCTTCACAGACATTAAGGTTAGTGCATTAATTTGTCCAGGTGTGGCAGGATTGCAACTGAGATATTCCATGCCCTGAAATTGTGGTTTCTAACCATAGATCCCTTTGAAGTTCCCTGGAGAGAAGGAACCTATGTTTCTGTATTTCTTTGGATGTGTGCAACAGAACATGACTCACACGTAGTATGAAAGAGAGTAAAAGCCTGTAGTCTGGGAGAGACTGGAAAACCCTGGCTTGGACATGGAGAAAGGACTAAGAGGAGGCCAAAGGGCTAGGCAGCAGAAGCCGTGATCAGTGATCCCCTGTGGCCCCTCTGTCCTGGGTTTTCTCCTTCACATTGCAGTCTCTGGAAAGTCACAGGGATTGAATGATCCAGGGCAGGGACAGGAAGGATCAGGTAGCACCCTTGGCATTTTAGTGTAGAATGGGCATTTGGAACCACTGTCCCACTCAGCCTGGGGACAGATGATTCTCTGTAAGGGCTGAGGGTATTGTTAGGAAGGGGAGGTTGAAGAATTCAAAGTAAACAGCCACTCTGGGTCCCTTGCATCACAAAAATTCTCATAAAATTATGTGCACAGGTTTTAGACCCACTAAAGCCTGCCCACAGATCCTTGGTCAAAACCCTTTCATCCAAAGGGACTTCTGTTCATTCATTGCATTTCAAAGGCAGTCAGTGCCCAGGGAATGCAACTTAGACCCAGTGATTAACAAAAAGCTCTTTGGAGAAGGACTGTGTAGAAGACTTCACTTTCCTCCTTTGGTTACCCAATGACAGAAGCCCAGGCGAGGGACAATATTGGGTAGATGAGGTCCCTTGGTTGCTCCTGTGCTATAGAGTCACCTGTGGGATCTGACAGCATTTAATATAACACAAATTAGGACTGAAAAAACATAGAGTAAAGCCTGTTAGAAGGGGGGATATTGTCTAGGGTAGAAGATTACTAAATTAATTATTCAAAGTTTAGCAAAATTCAAAGGAGGAAAAATTATCCTGTTGAAGCTAAAAAAAGAAGTTATTAGGATGTTTGCCAAGTACCGAAGTACCAAGGCTTGGGAACTGCTTTTAAACTACAGAGCACAAATCCTCCTGGAGCTTTCTCTTCCCAGGAGTCCTGGCGGTCTTTGCTGAGGGAACACGGCATGGAGCGTGAACTGCGCAGCTGTTTATTTTTTGAAGAAAAGCTATGTTCTTGTGGAGCTTGAGGTGTACAAACACCAGTGCCTTTGAGACCAGCAGGCGGCTCTTGTGCCGGTGAAAGGGGGCCTGCAGGGGGCAGGGATGGAGAGGAAACGGGGGAAGAGGGGAGGTGGGGGAAGGAGGCAGCCTCCTGGGAGGGCAAGCCCGAGTACAGCTGGAACTTCCAATTAAAACTCATCCAGAAATTTGTACCAGATTTTTGTATCATGGTCCCTCATGTCTTACTGCTAGCAACTTTTTTTTAATTAGTGCCTGTTAGATATATAGAATAGTAAGCTTCACTGTGGTATATGCATCCATGCAGATAACATATTTTGATGATTTCTACTCCTGTTTCCCCCTTGTCCTCCCCTCCTCTCTCTTTCTGATCCCCTTCCTTTTTTTTTAAGAGAGAGGGACAGTGAGAGAGAGAGAGAGAGAGAGAATCAGTTCTATTTCGTTTTTCATGTGGCTTTCTTTGCTCAGGGACTTGGTTATGTACGGGGTGCTGGGGTTCAAACCCACATGCTGTGCATGCCAGGAAAACGCAGTAATCTCTGAGCTACCGATCCAGCCCCCGCTTCTTCTTTTTTAACAGTTCTCTTTCCATTTTTATGTCATCTTTTTGGAACTGGAGCTCACCATGTTAAGCAAAAGAAGCCAGACTCAGAAAGACCACATCTTTCCTCCCATATGTGGAAACTAGCAACTTGTTTTAATGGTGCAATATGTGCTATTCAGAGCACACCTTTGGGGCCTTTTTCTTCTGGCCTCAGGGACAGGGTAGCTCTGCATCCACATGTGGTTAAGTTCTTGGTCTCTCCCTTTGAGCTCTGGGTACTTGAACAATTTGTTTCCTCACTTAACAGACTTCTGTTAGCTTGGTTGTGAAATGAGGATGCAGGTAGAACTTGTTCTCTGGAGTAGTTGTAAGGGTCCCATGAGGTCATATATGCCTATAGCAACTCTCGCAGGCCTACAAGTGTCACAAGCAGAGGGGTTGGCCTTCCCTTATTCAGCACCTGAAACGATGCCTGGTATGGTAGGTGTTCAGTGAAGGTCTGTGCTTCATAGATAAATGAATTACTCGATATCAAACTACTTTAGAGTAAACCCATTTACTCTGCTGTTTTCCCCTTTGAAGTAAAGGGGAGATGGGTTCTCATGAAAGGTGTTTTTAGGAATCTCATAGAACTTCTGGGTAAGAAATATTTCAACTGTCAAGGAACATGTTAATAATAAAAATAGAAACCACATTCAGTGGATGGATAGAACCCAGGGACACACCAGCAGGTGAACATGCAAACTCAGCTGTGAGCTGGAAAGGGTGGGGTGCAGATGGTAGTCGTGGCCCCAGAAGCCTATAACAGCTGTCACCAGCTGAGGACAGCAGACCACGTCCAACTCGTGGCTTCCGTTTTGTTGCAATACTTGGTGAATATTCTGCTGCAGGCCCACCCTCTTCTCAGGGTGCAAAGGTATTTCTGCTCCCCCAGTGCCTGAGGAACCATGCGCTTACCTGAGGCCCCTTCTTTGTGGTGCTGGGAATTTCTACCTAGTCTGTTGATGCCCTGAAGCCTTATCATACTCTATCCATTAATGCCACTACCTGACATACTCACTCATTCTGAAACTCAGTCTGAATATCTATCAATTTAACTATTTAGAAATTACTTAAAATCAGTGGTGTGGGGACTGGAGAGGTGGCTCAGCGGTTATGGTGCTTGCCTGGCATGCACAAGTATGCGAGTTGAAACCCCAGCACCATGTACACAACCAAGTCTCGGAGCAACGAAGCCACATAAAGAACTAAATAAAATTGTTTCTTTCTTCCTCTCTCTCTCTTTCTCTCGCTGTCCCTCTCTCTTAAAAAAAAAAAAAAAAAAAAGGAAATAATCAGTGGTGTGCTCCATCAGTCAAATTCTGGATTTTGACTTGGCTTCCTATGAGAAAAACTTGTTAGGCTGGAGTTCCAGGGCCTGGTGGGTCTGCCATTATGACGGGGACTTTGAATTAGCATCCAGGACCTCTTGCCCTTGTTGATTAGACAGGGCCCACAAAGAGACCAGACGGAGCTTTTGTTTGTCAGAGAAAGGAACACACCAGGGAGATTTGTTACCCATTTAAAAAACGATTGGGCATGAAATGGATAGTGTTTGGATTACACAGCAACACATACTCTCATTAGCTTTTTCAGGATCACAAAAGGCCTGATGGCTGGTTTAGTCCCAGTCAGTGGGATCTGGTGCCAAAAATCTCTGTTAAACATTTGCGAGGGGATGGAGTATTTGGGGAAAAGGGAATCGCCATTATGTCATCATTTTTCTTCTCCTTTCATGCCATACCTAAAGTTAATGGAGAGCCAGCTATAGATTTTGAGCTGAACCTTACTGAGGAGAGAGCATAAAAGCACCCTCTCACCTTTCCCCATTGGCTCTGTGGGCGATTGTGGAGGCCCAGTGGAGTTATCAGGTTTCTGAGGGAGGGAGGTGTGAGGGTGGAGTCCAGGTCCCTGAGAGGGGGACTGGTCAGCAGGGCTTGCAGTAGAGAGGATAGCCTGGCAGTAGAGACAGCTTAAGAGTCTTTTGGAAGCAGAGAGTAGAGGCAAGGTTATTTCAGGACTGTGCTTCAGCTTAAAGATAATCTAGAGAACAAAAGAGGCCCAGTTTGGCTGATGCAACTGGACGGGATATTTATGAGGAATCATGTGGCAAAGAGTTGAACTAACAGTTATTGAGGACTTGGTAAGATAATTGTTAAGCACTTGACAAACTGTATCATCAAGACCTCCAATTGCCAGGTGAGGGAGATATTGCTATTCCCCTTGAGAGCTCCAAGAAGCTATATAACTTGCCCAAGGTCACATAGCACCCCAGGAGCTGAGCTCAAGTATGGCTCTGGCTCTGTCAGTTCCAAAGTTCAGGCTCCTGTGGCCGTTCTTATAATTTAGATCATGCATATTGGTAATTTGCTTGTATGAGTAAAAGGAGTGTCCAGGAAGTTTGAGATCTGGGTTCACTGCAGATTATTCCTGTTGGACTTTAGCAACCTAAGATATGGCCCCATCAAAACCCTGTGTTGAAGCAGAACCTTGGGTCTGTCACATCGTAGTGATGATCGTGAAGATGAGTCCAGGTCTGGAGCAAGGTCAGCATGTTGTTACCAGTGACCTCAGACCTCAACATGTTAATCTGCTATTTGGTCACTCATTGTTCTAAGGATACACAGCCAAGATCTAGTTATTCTAGAGCTATGTCCTAGTCTACCACAGTGACATGTCCTGGGAAAAATCATACAATCTTTTGAAACCTATTTCCTTAATATACCACTGCAGGGCCATTTCTCCTTGGGACCTCTGCAGTCCTTCTGCTAGAATGTTCTTCATTTGATTTTAAAAGCTCCTTGTCAGACTATTACACATCTCTTCCTCAGAGAGAGTATTCTTGATAACTTAATCTAAAGTGGTCACTCAGGAGCTCTGTATTGCATTGCTGTTTTAAAACCAGCTGCTTAGCGCCTATCATTATCTAATGTTTCTTCCTTACCTCCTTCCCTTCTGCATTTCTTCTTTCCTTTCCTTCCCCTTTGTTTCCTTTCTCATCATTTCTCTTCTAAAATATAAGTTTCTTAAGAGCAAGGACTTTGTCTTAACCATCTCTGAATACTCAGTGCTTATAGTATAGTGTTTGGCATATAAAACAAGTTTCATAAATGTGGGTTGAAGTGCTGGAGTAAGATCTTCCTTATGTTAGCAGTCAGCATATCAGGCTGGAGATACCCAAGGGACCCTTGCAGCTTTGAATCTTTGTGACCTAGAAATCTAGGATTATTAGATCTATCCAGAGCTGCCCCTTGCGCAGAGAGTTTATCCCGCTTTAACTGAGCAATTCTTTGCAGGAGGCACATGTCAGGATACTTGAGGTTCAGAATTGGTGAGCAAACCTGGTCCTTGGCTTCACACAGCAGGCTAAAAGAGGGATGAAGTCAGGGATCTGGGCTTAACTCCTATCCTGAAGCCCCATGGTACTCCAGGTACTGTTTTTGGTGAGGGATATGTGGTAGTGAAGAAGACACACTATCCCTGATCTCTGGAGCCTTCTATTGGATTAAGACAGACTTGGAGTTACATCCCAGATTGGCCATTTATTTCTATGGTCCTTGGCAAGATCTATTGTTTCTTTGTCTGTCAAGAGATACGTTGGACTCATACTGTAATTGTCAGAATGAAATGGTATTTCTCATTGGACGATGTGCTCTAGACTAGTTGAAAAAGACACTGTGTTTGAAGATTTGTGAATTGTCTAATGTAACCGAAGGCGAGGTAAGTATTGGATGGTGAAGACATTGTGGGCAGGGAATGGGAACTAAATTATGGAAATGAAGTTTTGGGTCAAACTTCAGAACACAGAGCTGTAAGGTTCTTCACCACCCCCCACCTCCACCATAAATTTTAGAGTCTGTAACTTTAACGAAAACAAAAATATCAGCTACTCTCTTTTGGTGGAAAGAACATAACAGCTCTTACAGTGTCCAGTAATGATCTTCTTGCTGCTCTGTCTTTCATGCTGTGTACTCTGTATTTATTGCTACAGAACAAAAAGAAAAGACTTTACTGCTTGTGTTTGTTTCATGTTCGTCTTAGGAGAACCCATTGGTACTTGTCCATTATTTATTCTTGAATCTGTCTTCCACACACAGTTAGGACCTGATTTATGTTTTATATTAGTGCTATAGACCTTTCCTTAGACTGCTATAAGGGAAGTAATTGCCTTTGAGTGGCACATTGGAGGGGAGAAATGCAGAAGAGAGAGGGCTAGTTGTGGGAAAGTTTGGAGCAGTGAATCACTTGGCTTATTTGGATGCATACGATGACATATTTTAGCAGTGATTGAATAGCATGGAACACAAAAGCAGAAGAAGCAATAATAAACAAGACTTCCAGGATATAGCACTTACCAAACCCTACAGTGGGAAAGACAACATTCTTTCAGCTTGAAATGGTTTCTGATGCCATAGAAGATGCCCCCAAGAAACCCCGCCTCCCTGCTGCATCAACTTTGTCATGACTACTTCAATGTTCTCAGTTAAGGAATGAAATTTAATGACCTTGGGAACCATCCCAAAGAAGCAGAAATGAATCTGCTTTAATTGGGTAAAGAAAGGACTTGGAAATGAATAGTCTCTGATTACCCATTTATAAATTCTCAGTCAAGGGTTTTTGAAAACTTAACAGTGGGAGGGACAAAGGAAATAACAGCTTTAATTATGATATTAAATTTGATACCTGGGGAGCCACAAATGCTTTAAAACTCACTTATACATCTCATCCCACATTTGCCACAGAGAAGTTTCTCAAAAAAGCTTTGAATATGCAGGGTCAGTGCTCGGAACAACCCTGGGACTTTTCCCTGTGGGACTGAGATCCCTGGGAAGAAGCATGGGAGTTTATTCCAGGGGCATGAAATACATTTTTGATTAATCAGCTTTAATGGGAGCTGCTTTCTGATCCCACAAGAATGAACAATTTGCTTCTGAAGGTTCTTTGTATGTACTTTTACTGGTATTGATTTTCCATCTTATATATCAGTACCGTGGAGAGTTCTCTGCTTCCTTGTGGGCCCCCTTTAAACTTTGGTAAATACTTTGAACACTTTTCAAACTTTTCTCCCTAATAAGCCCCTAAGGACAAGTAAGAGCAAACACTCTGAGGCTCAGAGGACGGAGCACACCATGGGCACAGGGTTTCTTGAAATCTCTTCTATACTAGTTTACATGAATTCTAGTAGTTGGTGACTGCCATAGTATAAGTAGGTTTTAAGTTACCGACCATCTAGTGAAATAGATGCTGCAGGAAGATTAACTGTAGATTTATGTTCTCCTTGGCCTCCTATACAGTTTAGAATAAAGGCTTAGATTGCACTGTGGGAAAAACAAGAAAAGGAGAGGGTGTAACAGGCTGTGCTAAATACATATGGGGTGGGGCAGGCTTTTTTTCGTTTTCTTCAGCTAAGTTTTACGTGTGTCAGAGAGGTGGCAGGTGAAGGAGCCCTATGTGGCCTCATCAGAGATCTGCGCTTAAGCTTGGCTCCATAGGGAGGCATACTGTGGAAGCGATATCCACAGTCTCGCCTGAGGCTCCGAGAGGTCATATAAGTATCCCCATCCCTAGTTTGAGGCAGGATTTCCCTTTAGACCATACTTTTCTAGTTTCAGTTAATACTTATTCCTTCTAAGCTCTATAGAATAGGGGATAAGGCATCAGGTTGGCTGTCTCTGGCTGAAGATCAGAGAGCAACAACCTTATATATGCAGCCTACCTTGCTGAACCCTGCCTTCTCAACTGTCCCCAGCATAACTTATGTTATTAACCTCCCTGGACTTGAACCTTGATCCTTATATCACAATGTTTACCAGATTCTTTTGCCCTTACATGAGCTTCTTTTTTTATGAGCCTTTTACTAATAGTGTTTGAATGGAGGTTCTTAGGATACCTTAACACTCAAACTCCAGGACTCTCCAGTACAGACTTTCGAAGTCTATAGACCTTCTCTCAATAAACAAATAAAATAAAAAATAAATACATAAAATGGAATCAACGGTGTACATCATGTACAAAGTGTTGTGTGATCTTAGTGCACAGAATTTGGGGGGATTATTTTTATCCTTCATTCTTAGCCTTTTTAATTTTGGGGCACAGACAAGGCAGGACATGGCTCCACTGGAGATGTATGAACTACTTAGCTGAAATATCATGGTTTCAGCAGTGGTGGTGAATTGGTTAATTAGCAAAAGTTTTCAGGACAGAATGGACCCTAAACTAGATGCTCAAAAAGAAATTTCAATGTTTCTTCTTATAGAGATGAGTGTACCATTATGGGATTGGAAAGAATGAACAGAATCATGGCCCTGGGATCTTTTATCTCTTAAATAGCCATAGTCCATTCCCCTTGGTGGGCATCCCTTTTCTCTACTTCAGGAGCAAAATAAAAGGAGAGGGTAAAAGTGGTGAGGATAACAACTGATTGTATACCTATGCCAAGCATCTCTTATGCTTTATCCCATAAGATTCTCACAAGACCGCACTGAAGTGGATCTGTTTGTCTGCAACTGACTTTTAAAGAGTCCAGGAACCTGTCAAAATCTCACCTGGGCAAGGGGTGGCACAGTAGCACCTTTCCTCTCAAACCCACATCTCTCTGATCCTAACCCTTTTGCTCTTAAATTCTACATTCACTAAAAAATTGGGAAGAATTCTTGAGGCTTCTGAGTTGCCCAATGCTTTCATGGTCAACAATCACAGCTGCTGAACAATAGCAGACTAACCAGCACTAGAGAAGGTAGTTCTCTGGATACCTTTGGTTTGGGAAACACTCCATGTCTAGTAGGAATTTTAATTGCATTAAAATGAAGCACAGGTACGAAAGATTGACTTTATGAGCCACAGTGATCATTTAAGTATACCTTTTCCCTGAAAATATTTGATTTTTACTGTGCTTTTTACGTCCTATTATTCACCCAGGGCATAAAATTTGGTTCTTTTGTATTTTGAGTAATTCCCTCTCCATTGTTCATAAATGTCTTATGAATAATTTATGTCAATCACAATGAAATAGAACCCAGGTACTTATACTGTTATAATATTTTAATAGATCTTTGCCATTTTGATGGATGAGAATGTTAAGACTTCTTTCTGGATGGTGTCTTGTCCCTCTGCTCAGAGGTGAGATTAGTCTCAGGTGCTGTTTTCAACCAGGTGATAGGTTCCTCAGTTTGTGACTTACAGAAAGAAAGATTTCAGGTGGGAGACAGAATAAACACAAAATGTTTATTTGGTGAACCCAGCTGTCCCAAGAGAGGAGGTGTCCCAGGGTTTTCTATGCAGTGGGTTTTATGTGGATTCTAGACACCTCCCTCCTCCTGCATTATGCATCACGGTGGTTACTGTGGTTTCCTGCCAGGGCTCAGTGTGCCTGTGATGATTTTGTCACGTTGGAAAATTTCCCATCAGCACTTAAGTGAAACCCACAGAGGGTCAAAACCACAAAGTAAATATTCCAAGGGACCAAGGTGACCCAAACAACAGTGCCTCCGTGCCCTGCACATGCTCCAAGAGTGAAAGTTTCTTGAGCTGGTTACAACTACTTTCTTTTTTTTCCTTCATTTTTTTCTGTTGTAATAAAGTTTTCTTCCTTTTTTTCCAAAAATTTTGGTCCATTAAAATTACACATAATAGTGGAATTCATTTTCATATATGTGCATGTGCACATGATATTGCATATGTTTCTGTAATGTCCTTTCCAGTTTCTTTAGTTTTTAAGAAGGTAAGTATCTGAGCATGAAGCAGGCATCTTATGTGTGTGGCTTTCTATCCTTGAAGTGGAATGATCTTTCGTCACTTGACACTGTGGGCCCTATTTTCCCTCACCCCAGCCCCTTTGCTCTTTTCTGTCTCTCTACTTGCTTTAATGCTGTCATTTATGCTACCCTGTCCCTTGTTGCCCCCAGGCTTCACGTGTCCCTCCTTCTGAGGTGTGGATTGAAAAGCCCTCACAGAAGGAACCACACACAGTTCACCCAGCTCCAGTTGTTTCTGAAATCAAGAGTTAAGCTCATTGGGCAGGAACAATGCTTTTGAAAGAAACCTTGACTTTCATATTCATTATAAAAGTAGCAGAAGCACATTCAAATATCTAAAATCTGACTTTGATTCCTGTACACTTAGAAGAAAGTTTTCCTGGGATCTTCTGGGGAAGATTCTTAGGGGAGGTGGACATAGGAGTTTGGTATGTTGCTGCATGGTACTATCGTCATCACCTTATTTAATAAAAATAAGCTATTTTTATTAGTGGCTTAGTGGCTCTGAGCTTTGGCTTTGGTGTGAGATTCACCAAGATCAAAATCCAGGCTCACCGACTATGTGACCACAAACAATTTATTTAATTAGCATCTCCATCAGTTGCTAATTGGCAAATTAAGAATGGAATGATATCTTTATTAGCTTCCTTATTGTTAAAATATGCTTTGGTACATTATTCTACAGATTGGTGGATGCCACTGTTTCCATCATCATTCTGCTAATTAGCTAATGGACTATGTAATCAAATCCTTCCCCTTCCTTCCCACTGAATTCCTCCCCTGATCTCTCTGACCTCCTCTTCCTACTCTCACTTCAAAGGGAAATCAGTTTCTTGTTGGAATCAGTAAGTGAGGTCCTGTCTTCACTATCCCAGAGCAGCTGGGGGACAGGCTAAGTATGGGAAGATAGCTTTGGGAAGGGAGGATGGCTGGCTGAGCTAATAAAATTTTGTGGCTGCTGATTTTATGGGGCACATTTCCACAGCTGCTCTAGCAGACTCCTCTTAATGCTTTCTTTTCTAATGATCAGGATGTGTAAATTACCATGTTGGACTTATCAGTGCCTGCCCATAATGTCTTGCTTTGTATGTGAGCAAAGGGTCCAAGCTCTTCCCAGCATCTGTCATTAGCTCCAGCCAGTCATGGGTAGTCCTTAACTCCTTCATCTTAGAGGCAAATGCCAAAATCTAACATGGATAGACACTTGCTCTGACCTTTGGCCATGGGCATGACTTTCATTGTCTTCCTGCTGCAGGCAGGATTGTCCAGGAAGCAGAAGGGGACTGTGTCTTTTGTAAATAATTTTCCAGGCATTGATGGGCAGCAGCAGTTTTGGCCTGGGATCTCTGGAGTCTAAATTAGTTTAGGGACTCTTGCAGTGATAGCCTCAGGAGACATGGGACAGTCAATCAGGAGAAACTGAGTGAGTGAGGTAGATACTGGGGCTAGTGTGGGGAGGGAGCTTCTTTTTAAAGGAAGCAGGATACAGAAGGGAAAGGGCACCTTCTTTGGAAGGAACAGTTCTGGTTGTGAGTCCTGGCTCAACCGTTAGGTGTGGTGCTGAGAAGTTACTCTTCAATTGGGTTGCTCATCTGAACTTACTTTTCTACTTAATTTATCACAAATGTCTAACTCAGTTTATATATATAAATAGATCTACTTCTTTAGAATTGCTACATGCTATTTCATAAATGGATATTCTAATAAAATAAAGAATTAACCCATAGGTGGTGTTAAAGACTGAATATTTATGGTCCTTTTCAAATTCATATTGGAGACATCAGACCCCAGAGTGCAGATGAGACCTCCAAGGAACTAATTAAGGTTAAATAGGTTATAAAGATAGAATCCTGATCCAATTGGATGAGTATGCTTTTAAGAAAGATACCAAACGTGTGCAGGGTCACATGCCTGTAATCCCAGTAGTTTGGGAGGCTAAGGCAGGAGGATCACAAGTTTGAGATCAACTTTTGTCTCAAAATAAAAATTAAAAAAAATTTTTCTAAAGGGTTGGGAATATGGCTTAATAGTAGAATGTCCCTGGGCTGGGTTCAGTTCCCAGTACTGCAAAAAATCAAAACAAAACAAAACAAAAAACCCAGAAAGTTTGCCTTCTATTTATCTCTGTACCTGCACCAAGGAAAGGCTGTCTAAGGACGTGATGAAAAGTTGTCCATCTTCAAACCAGGAGGAAAAGCCTTGCAGAGCCCACCACCCTGTCAGCCTGGTCTCTAATGCTCAACTTCAAGAGCTGTGAGAAAATCCATTTCTTTTGTCTAAGCTACCCAGCCTATGGTATTCTGTTATAGCAGCCTGAGAAATCTAATATAGGTGGACATTTAATTATCTTTATTATGGATCATTGTTGCCTGATATGTTGACCTGCTGCATCATAGGCTGTTTTTTTATTTTTCAGAGAGAAGGACAGTGGGAGAGAAAGAGAGAGAGAATCAATTTTTTTGAGTTTTTCACATGGCGTTCATTGCTCTGACACTTAGTTGTGTACATGGTCCTGGGGTTTGAACCCATGTACTTGCATATGCCAGGCAAGCACCCTAACTCCCCGAGCCACTGCTCCAGCCCATTTCCCCCCCCCTTTTTTTTTTAAAGAGAGAGGGACAGTGAGAGAGACAGAGAAAGAGAGAAACAGCTTTATTGAGTTTTTCACATGGCCTTAGTTGCTCCAACACTCAGTTGTGTACATGGTGCTGGGCTTTGAACTCCGGTCCTTGTGCTTGCCAGGCAAGCGCCGAAACCGCTGAGCCACCGCTCCAGCCCTTTCCCTTTTTTTTTTTAAAGGTTAAAATGTATCTAATTAAGTTTTTACATACACCAAAATAAGAGTAAAGTCCTACGCACCCATCCACCTCGCTTTAACAGTTGTTGTAATTTAAGGTCATGGCTAATAAAATACTCTTCCAAATAGGTGGTTTTCACTTTATCTGCAACCCTGTCCTAGACACACTAATAATTTACCAGTGAAGATGCTCTCAGCTTTGACACAGAAAGAAAGGAGCACTCAGGCCCTCAGTTTACAGGGGAAGGAAAAGGAGTTTATGTTTGTTCAGATGCATATTTTTATCCTCTGCCTCTTTGTCTTTATCTGTTCCACGGCTTCCTCTTTCCCAATGCCCAGTCCTTGGGCACTGGAGTTCAGCCTTCTGCGACATTGTCTGCCTACATTGACACATAGCCAGTAGTCCCCTTCATTTGGCTTCAGAGAACTTGGCCAGCCCCTTGAAAATTAAAGCTGAGAATGGCGAGGGAGGAGATCTGAGCTGCCATTCTTCCCTGATTACAGCGAAATCCGATGGGTAGAATTGTCTATTTTGTATTCTATGAAGCTCTGTCGTCAGCTGGTAAACAAGCCCCTCTCGAGAGGGGGGAGGCAAGATGAACGCATGAGTTACCATGGGGACAGACAAGCTGGAATAAATGTTCGAGATCCTAGCCGGATGAGGTTTGCACAGTTGGGAGTAATTTCCTTGCCAATCATCCATTAAGTCACTCCTAATGAATCACTGGCCCTTATTTGCTCTTGAGAAGAATCTTGGGTGTGCACTACCCAGACAGAGGGCAATCTTAAAAGCAAGGAGGAGACAACAGTTGTCATTAATTTGGGAACATTTTGCAAATTGAGTGACTTTTTGTCTGAAAAAAAAAACTTCTGGGAGTTACCAGAATAGACCATAAGTTCACATAGCTGGTTTTGATTTTTTTTTTTTAAGAGAGGGACAGTGGGAGAGAAAAAGAGAGAATCAATTTTATTTAGTTTTTCATGGGTCTTTTGTTGCTCCTGCACTTCATTGCGTACATGGTGCTGGGGTTCGAACCCATGTCTTCGCGC
Source organism: Aplodontia rufa (assembly GCA_004027875.1). NCBI lineage: Eukaryota > Metazoa > Chordata > Mammalia > Rodentia > Aplodontiidae > Aplodontia > Aplodontia rufa. The sequence continues at coordinate 10,897 of PVKS010006844.1, read as the reverse complement.
ATGCCAGGCAAGCTCTATAACTGCTGAACCACCACTCCATCCTTTAATAAGGTTTTTGCTTTCTGGTCTCGGAGGGTAGGCTTGTGGCTTCCCAGAATTCTGTGTGGCTTGAGGACCCTGGAAAGAGGGAGTAAGGAAGTTCCTTGAAAGAGGAAAGAGAACCCCATTAGGCTCTCCATCCCAGATGCCCCTTCTTTCTTGTGTCTGTTCTTATCAAAGTGCCACTTTCTAAATAAAATACAGCACCCCTTTCCTCCAATTTTGGAAGGGGAGGTTGTGCCAAATGTCACCAGGTTCTACCATGTTTGAAGTCATTGTGAATCTTGGAGGCCATGCTGTGGTTTCCAGGCCCTCCATTATGATGCCTGGTCACCCTATCCAGCCTTATCACCCACTACCCCCACTTCAACTTGCTACCAGCCTGTTGATACTCTTCACGTCCTCATGGCTCCCAAGGTCTCTCAAACTACTGGGGGGAGAGCCTCTTTTACCTGGAATTCTTGCCTGGGTTAAACCCACTTCTCCGTAGATGTCATTCTCTCCAGGACGTCTCACTTGACCCTCTGAAAGGCCAGGTCAGGTATTACCTCCTCACCTTGTTTCCTGTTTTCAGTTGTGAGCCCTAAAGAGCAGGAAGGATGTCTAATGTGCATTTCAGAGGTACTGGCCTGCAGCCTGCAAAGATGGCTTTCATGGAATGATTCTCTGCAAATGTTAATTGAACATGCACAAGCATGTGTGATGTCTGTAAGTGACTGAGGGACCCTTTGGGACAACTCACAAAACGGAACCTTCCTCTCATCTCAATGTCTCTGAGGTGGCATCAAGCTCTGCTATTCCTGGTACCATGACTCTGCCAATTAGCCTACACGAAGTACCCAAGGACAGTGAAAAGTCTGGATTCTGGATTTTAAAATCAATGTAGCTAATTAAAAAATAACTCATTGAACTGAAAAACAAGTTCAGAAACAATTAAGATAATTAAAATATCAGCACCTTAAATGAGACCAAGCTGCAAGCTTAAAAAATAAAATTAATTAGAAAAGAAAGAAACTTAGATCGAGCTAGTAATTAACTGGTTTTTTAATTCAGTGCTTTGCAGTTCAACAAATCTCTTTAAATTAATTCATTCTTGGGTCTTTTTCTTTGAGAAAAGTTTTTATACAAGTTGAGAAAAATAATTGGACACGTGTCCCTTGCTGTTTGACCTTTGATTGGTTTCTGTGAGAAGATAGGCAGGAAGGGTGAAATTAACTTTCAGTATGCACCTGCTCTTTGCTAGGCACACTGTGGTGTTTAGGTCTACAGGAGTCCTGCAGGTATGGTGATACAAGCCATAGAGGGGACACAGGGCTTTGCTGCCTTCTAGAGATTGCTGCATGCTGTCACCAAGCATGTGCAGAGGGAGAGTAAAGCTTTTGGAGCAAATTCTCCAAGAAACCATTAGCACCACGATAGGGAGGCTTGCAGCCTGGCTCTGGGCTACCACTGATGCCCTGCTCTCTCTTCCTGCCTTCTCACCTGTGCAGTTTCTGCCATCATACTAAAGGTTCTCAAATGCCACTTACTTTTCAGATCTTTTATAATTTCTTTTAGATGGGGAGACATACAGTCCTGTCCAGCACTGGTGGTGGAGGGAACCTTTCAGGAGTGTCACTGTAACCCTTGTGGCTGCTGGGAAATCATATATGGGAGTCCTGCTTGAAATGGAAATGACATACTCCTCATCCCCCTGCAATACCAATATTGCTGTTTTTCAATAGCAAAATGCATCCTGGTGATTAAACAAATGCTGACAGCTTGATTTGTTACTATTTTGTTGTTCCATGAAGTTCATTTACTCTAAATAATCTGCATACATGTTTGAAGTATTCAGACTCTAGTAATTAATTTCTTGAGCACTTAATTTCTGCATGCAAATTGTTAAGTGTACGTATGAAGTTAAAGGAAGATTATTATTATTACTTTTGTTTGGAAACTTTGATATTATTGCTTATTGGTTAAGAAATGTTAGCTTCCAGGATCCGGGTTATCTATAGTAGTTAGCCTAATGGTAGAATGACAGATGGCAATATTACAGAAACAGAATTGAGCAGACCACAGGTCAGGTGACTCAGCTGGGGGATTGCTGCATCCAGAGTAGGCACAGGGTGCAGTTGTTAGGGATGGCCACCCCACCCTCTCAGGAAGCAATGGGACTGATGACATAGTCCTGGGGACACAAAGGCAGGGGTATGGTGTCCCAGCCTCAGCAGCACTAGGTCCCCAGCTGCTCCCTCTTACTTTGGGCCATTAAATCTCAGTCTACCCTGCTGACCTCTCAAGAATATGGTGCAATCTGAGCTCTAAACATGGGTGAGGTTGGGCCCCTACAATCAACAAAGATCCTAGGTGGTTCCCATGCTGGAGGTATAGAGTGAGGAGTTTAGGTTTAAATACCCTCTGCACCTCTCATTAGCAACTTCCCTCTCAAACCTGTGATTATAAAATGGGGACTTTGGCAGCAGCAGCCACCTCCCTGGGTGCCTGTGAGGATTAAGCATGGTAATCCAATTAGAGGGCCAGGTTCACTGACTCCAAGTGAGAAGCACTCAGTGCCACTATTGTTCTTGTGATTACGAAGGCTCATTGTTCACTCTGGGAACACAATACAAAACCGAGGAACCTGACCCATAAGAGGTGCTTAACTTTTGTACCAGGTCTGTTGTAAGCACTCATAGATATTACCTCATTTGATGCTCGTGACAAATAACCAGCTGTAATAGGTATTGTTACCAGGTTAGTAAGCAGCAGAGCCAGGGCTCCATCCCAGAAGCCCCACTGGAGTCTGTTCTCTTTCGTGCTCTGCTCAGCTGATCGACTGTCTTTGTGACTGTACAATCCAGTCAGGGCTGGCAGGGTGGATCCTGCACATTTGTGAAGTTGACCGTAGAAGCGAAGAGTTCAGATTCTGCCTTAAAGTTTGTCACGTCCTGCTGCAGATTTCAACACTCATCATTCGAGGCCAGGCTACTGTCCTCCATCTCTGAGACCCACTCAAGTGCAGTTCCCAAGGATTATAACCCTTGGCACCTATTGGGGAAATAGCTTCAGCTGCTAACCGGTGGTGGGTGGGGGAGAGGAGGGGAGACTGACAGTCATTTGGGCCTCAGGTTTTCCAAGATCTGTAAGTGGTAGTTGGAAATGTGAGAATGGGCATGGTTATTGTTGGTGATCATCTAGTAATCGTTAAGTGTTAACTCAATTTGGAAGAGTCTTGGAAGGTTAAGTTCAAGTTGAGTTGGCTGCAGCCCTGGGGATGGGAGTGGAGAGTCGTGTGCACAAGGAGAAGACCACTCACAGAAACTGCACCATCCTCCTGGCTTCTCAAGCAGGCATCCCCAGAAATTAACAGAGTTCCACTTGGGTCCAGGAAGCTCTGGCTTCAGATTTCTGGAAGGCCCAGCCTTGGAGATGCAGGCCTCTCTTCCATTTGCCTCCCAGGGGGCAGCTCTCCACTTAGGAGCCAGGAACAAGCATCTGGGCCCTGGGGCTCAAATCAGCCTCTCTCTCTTATTGGAGCCTGTTTCTCTCTCTTAATCTCCAGGTATCAGAGCACATCTTAGCAGGAGTAGGCTTTTCCAGGTGACTTTCCTGGGACCAGGACCTGGGCCTTGTTGCTGTCCTGACTAACTGAAGAATGTACCCTGGTTCCATTTATAGCTATCACAGAGGGGGAGCTGCTCTGAGCCATTTGTGCAGCAGAAATGCCTTTGGATGTCATGTGTTCAGGAGCTGGCAACCCTCTGAAGGAAACGGTGTTCAGAGTCTGGTCTTGGGTGTGAGGAGGAGACTGTACTTGTTTGTGTGACAGCTGAACCCAGTGGTAGAGTGGATGACGGCATTTCTCCTATAGTGTTGCCAACCCTGCTTGCAATGCCAATTCATTTAACCAAATGTCTGAGTGAGGAGGTTAAGGGGAAACCTCACCTCCCTGGCTATAGAGAGCAATTAAGAAAGATTTACCTCCTAATAGACCTTAGGCTCCGAATCTGGGAGATGGCACAATTGCTTTTGTTTTGCAGAGAATTCCCTGGGGCTTCTTCTGTGCCTGTTTTGAGCATGTGCATCTCAGCATGCAAAGTGCTGATTAGCCAGGGACCTGCTGCTCAGCTTATTCCAGAAAATGTTGCTGTTTATGAACATCTATCTTTGGGGACCCTTTCTAGAGTTACTTGCTTGAACCAACTTTCCCACCTGTCATTACCCACCCACAAGCCACACTTTATAGTCATTGCATTTGTTATGATTGCCCAAACATGCCTCCCTGCATTTCCTTCTTCTGGTCTTCCTGCCTGATTTTGTCTTTTCTATCTTTGCTTTTCAAAATCCTGCCCATCCTTCAAGATCCAATTCACATATTAATGCTTCACTAATCTTTGCCCTAGAAATTGATCTCTGTTTTGCTCTCAAGCTCTGTTATTTTATATGCCCGTCATGGCTCTTATCTAATTCTGCCTTTCACAATAAATATTTATGTGTAGGCTTTTCCCCCCTTCTCCCTATTACATTGTAACTTTGTGTGGCATGAACTCTCTTGAATATCCTCAAGTGTTCTCTACAAACTTAAAATAGGTTATTTATGCACATAGTGTTTATCGAACTTTAGCAAAAATCTCTGTCCTTAAGGACTTTTTATGTGATAGGAAATAATTAAAATTAAACATGAATAAAATCATAAAAACCAACACCAGATAAATAACCAAATAGGGAATCTTTGGTAGTTCTTGGTCCTTGGATCATGTAAGACTCTAAAGGATATTTTTTTACAGCAATTCCTGCTTGCAATGAAGATGCTGGATCTCCCAAAGCACAAAGGAAATGTATCTTAATGCGGAGGAATAATGTGTGTGATAGACGTAGAATTCCTCCTGACTTGGGTTTTCATTTCGATCCCACCAGCCCTAGAAAACAGCACAGAGTGCAAACACGCAGTTGGTTTATTTCCCATTCGTTTATTTGAGTAGCAGTAGAAATTAAATTTCCCTGGAGCACCTAACACTCTTCTCTCTTTCTGTTTGCCTCAGCCCTGGACCCATCTAAGGACCCCTGCCTGAAGGTGAAATGCAGCCCTCACAAAGTGTGTGTGACTCAGGACTACCAGACAGCCCTGTGTGTCAGCCGCAAGCACCTGCTGCCCAGGTAAGGCAGGAAGCCAGGTACTATGTAGTTGGCAGATGCAATGGTACCTGGACACTGACTGGGGGTGGTTAGAGGAGGGGACTGTGTAGTGTTTGAGCTGCCATTTTGTACGGTGTTCGGTGCCTGCATTCTTGCTATGGTATACGTCTCAGCTTTCAAACAGAAATGTGCAGTGTCAATTCCCCTTAGTTTCACTCTGAGCTTCTCATCTGAGCAGAAAAGAAATCCCTTCTTGGTCATTACTGGGGAACTTCCTTCTCCTGGAGTGACCTTAGGATCCAGGAAGCTTATAGTTAAGAAAGCAGAGATTGAACCTTTTGCATCCTGATTTGTATCTCACAGCCTGACTGTGCTAATCTTTTTAGTCCTTGAGGCCTGAGGACTCTTCCTCCACAACTCTTCAGAACACGGCATCTTCCTTCCTTCTCAAAGCCCACACTACCACTCCTCAGATCTTGTCTTGCTATTTCCTGGGGGCGTAGCAGTGATATCACCATTTACCCAGTCCGAGGGGAGTTCTCCCCCATTTTCTCCAGAATCCTTAAAGCCCTTGCTCTTAATCCTACCCCACTGCAGCCCTCGCCACCCAGAGGGTTTAGGCTTTAACACAGGATGGAATTCAGGCTGTTTGTGTTTTCAGTCCTGTAAAAGCTCTTGAAGCAGAAATCAGACAGACAGAGAGACCACCACCACCACCACCACCACCACCATCAGCAGCTTTCTTTAAGAAAGGGGCTGGGTGGAGGAGAGGAAAGGCAATTTCGGTGTGTGTTCTCCAACTTCCCCCTGTCCTTCCCGTACCAGTGAGAAGTGGAGCAGCACCACATTGGAATTACACCCAGTTCTTTGGCTACTTGCTGTTATTCACCGGGACCACAGTGAAATACAGCAGCCTTTCTGCAACTTCATTCCTCAGGAAATCTGCCTCACTAGAACTTTTGCTTTATTAGCTCCAGATTGACTTCCTGCGACTCTGCAGAATGGGAGCTCTCCCTTCCTTAGATCTTGAAGTCTAAGCAGTGTTGGCCTGTTTGCCTGCTCCTTTTAGAATATGTTTTAATTTTGCCTTTTACCCCCTGGCTAAACATGTTTCCTCTAAACATGCCTGTGGAATTAACACTTCCTGGAATCATGACCCGGCAGAAGGACATGCACTCCATTGTGGGATGACACCTCCATCTCTGGCTTCTCTAACCATGGCACCTGCAGCCACAGACCTGACCTTCAGGATCATCTTGCTCAACAGCACTTTAAATGTTGCTTTAAGCATAGTGTGTCTTTGGAGGCCCTGCTGTGGTAGTTACTGTGGTTGTGGGTCCAGCTTTCTCCTCTTACTCTTGGAGGCTGAATTACTTAGTGCACATCATCAGATGATTGTGTACATCCTCTAAGGAACTTGGGCATCTTCCCAGATGAAACATCTGTCCTTCTACATTATACTTCAGGGGTCCCCTCTGATCAGGGAAACCATGTTGACAACTCTATTTATTCATCAATCGGGAAAGTAGTCTGTCTTTCTTTAAAACATCTGTGGGGAATCCTGCCAGCCAAGCTGGTCTCTGCAGCAGCTCAAAGGGTGAATCCTGCCCTGCAGACAGTGAGGAGTGTGCATATGTGGAGAGCCTACTAGGCCAGCCTTAGGCTGAGGATGAGGCTCCAGACTTGGGCTGTTTCTGCAAGCAGAAGGACAGTGAGTGCATCGCTGAGAGAATTTCATTAGCTGTTTTGCTGGTGTAGATGGAGTGATTGGAGAAGCCCTTGAGTGCACACATCTGTGTTTCAGGGCCGATCAAGCAATTTTGGTGGGGGACGTGGGAGGAGGGAGCAGGGTAGCCAAGGCCACCTCCTGTTGGAATTCTCCTTGATTGAGGTGGTATTTGTATTAGAGTTTGTATTTGGTTTCATCCAGAAGCTTCAGCTAAATTCGTGTTGTTTTTGAAGAATTCTGGAAATTTTTCTTTCACTTTTTGCTGTTAAGCAATATTGAGTGGAGGTGGGAAGAGGCTGATTTTTGTTAGTATGTCCCCCCTCAAGGTCTCCAAAGGGAACATTTATGCACTGAAGAACAATATGATGTGGCCTAGATCAGGAAACCTTAAGTAACTTTTACAAAAATAATCTGCCTATTTTTGATGAAATGATTGTTATTGCCTATTATAGAAACATAAAAAATTATAGAAACACAAAAAATTAGAAAAGTGAAAAAAAAACAGGAAATAAGTAATGGTCACTGTATCTAAACACAATAATTACAATGTTGCAATGTCTTTTCTTCTAGCCACAGGTTTTGTTAATTGGGTTGCTTTTATTAACAACTGATAACTATACAGCATATGAAAATTTGTACTGGGCCCTCTTAATATATATAAATAAATATGATACTACCAACATGTAGGAAAATTTTAATGATTATGTAGCATACTATACAAAAATGTTAACTTGAGATGGATCATAAACTTAAATATAAGATCTAAGACTAACACTTCCAGAAGAAAACAACCTTGGGTTTAACAAAAATTTTTTAAGTAGGGCACAAAAGCCATAAACAGTAGATGCAAAAAAAAGAACAAATTAGATTTCACCACAATTAAAAATTTCTGGTCTTTTTGAAGGCACTTTTATAAAACTAAAAAGGAACATCATCCTAGAAGAAAATTTTACAGAACGTATCCAACAGAGGTGGCTCGGGGGTAGAGCACTTGCCTGGCATGTGCAAGGACCTGGGTTTGACCCCCAGCACCGCATACACAACTCAACTAAGTGGAGGAAAACAAAAATAAGATTGAAAAGAAAAAACCAAAACTCTTTTTTTTTTTTTACCCTCTATCTCTTAAAAAAGAAAACAACAAAAGATTTGATTCTAAAATAGGTAATGAAAGCATATATACTCATGGATATTCATTTCAGCTTTATTTATAATAGGAAAAAACAAAAACAGAAACAGAAACAGCCAGAAAGTTCATCACTGGGTGAATGGATAAACAAATTGCGGTATATCCAGTACAGTGGATTACTACTCAGCTGTAAAAACGAAGGGGCTGTTGATACATATAACATAGATGGATCTGATGATTACTTTGAGTGGGGGGGGGGAACAGACCAAAAAGCAAGCATTTATTGCTTGATTTCCACCTACATGAAATTTTAGAGAATGCAGAAGCTCATCTGTGGTGACAGTAGGTCAATCACTATTTGCTGGGGAAAGAAGAAGGGAATGGTGGTCAGTAGGTGTCTAAGGCTGTAAGATTTTTCCTTCTGGGAAAAGTGAAGTTCATCTCAGGTCTTAGATGCCAGAGATCACACTGGTTAATGGTTTTGTTTGAAAAAAACAAAACAAAACAAAAGGTTTTATTACAACTGTGTTACTGTGACAGGTTTACAAAATATTCTCTGAGGCATTCTTAAGGAAAATATTCTCTCAGGAGATGGGGTGTGAGGGAAGTCCTCAGGCCTGCAGAGGGCTCTGCTCTAGGGGTTCTGCATCAGTCCAGGGAGGCTGGTTCTGATCTATTGTTCTGTGTGGGTGGGAGGTGGTGTGGGTGGGGGTTTCCCTACAGAGAGCTGAGCACTGATTTTACCTCTCTGTTGCCATTGATTTTCATTTGGAGAATGGAAAATTGGGGCATTCGTTCTAAGCCTTCCAGACAAGCCACGTTCTCAAGCTTTGCAAGTGTGTTGTGAATGGGAGGAAGGCATGTCAGGGTGGGACTTAACAATATCTAAGTGTACCCTACAAAGCCTTGGGGAGCAGTGGGAGCTCATCCATTTTTAAATAAGGAGCGAGACAGCCCAACTTCCCAAAGGGCTGGGCCTCTCTAATGTAATAGCCCTCTGCTTCCTAACTATCTGGAATAACAACTAATTCTCTACTCTAGCAAAGAATTCAGATCCAGTCGAGGCTTTCGGTACAGTAGACCAATCTGAGAGCTTTCTCTCTTTTATGTGAACTTGAAAAACGAATCAAAGTGTTTGAGGTCAGAGAGAAGTACATCACAGAATGTGCCTCAAATACCAAACTCTCAGAGGATATTTGAAAGGATGATGGTTATTTCATCTCAGTTTTGTTTTACAACAAAGCGCTGCCTCCTGCTACAGGGGCTTTGAACAGATTGAATATACATACACATATCTGTTGAGATTTGGAGACACGTGGCCACGCAGAAGGCGGGTAATTCCTAGGTGCCTGGATGGATTTCGGGTGCTTTGCATCTCAAGGCCTTGCCAATTACCAAACGTGTGCCTGTGCCCACAACCGTTACCATGATTTTATATTTGTTTAGCTCATGCCCTTTCTCCATGGGGTCCTCGCCTTACCTTGGGTTCTGTTTTAAGCTTAGAGCACCTTCATTGATGGTACACTGGGTCTGTGGAGGGTGCTAATGAGAATTTGGTACTGTTCCTAGGCTGTTTGTGGCTGAATTTTGGGTGTGCCCTGTTTTAAATTACTCTCTTTGGTAAACAGAAAAAAACTTCACTATGGTCTATTATTTTGCAAATACGTACCACTAGGGATATTACTCAGGTCATTTCCAAGTACTTATTGTTGAAGAAGCCATTGGAGAGGAGGGAAAGTAGCTAGCTGATTCAGGAGAAGTACCCACTGAGCACTTACCCTAGATTCGGCACATGCTTTGTAGGGGAATCTTTTTGTCTTCTTACGGTAGATGACCAGGACTGTATTATAATACCCACTTTGTGCATAGGACTGTTCAAACTTCCATAAATAACTGCCCTGGTTACACAGGGCCAGGAAGAGGCAGACTGAGAATCAGATTGGCAGTCACTTCCTCTCCAGATCCCATGCCCTCTGCTGGAACCACAAAGCCATTTCTGCGGTGGAGTCTTGGGGGAAAGCGCTTGAGGACTTGTTTGTGTCCTTCACAGCCAAAGTCCATCAGCCATTGTGCTCATGGTTGTACGGGAGTCGCTAAGGCAGGACCTGGGGTTCTGGCATCCAATCTGTTTTCTCTTTTCCAAAGCAAGGATTCGAGGTTCCTTACTCCCCTTTGTGATTTTTCCAAAAACATGATTTAAACCACATGTCACTTAAATGTAGGAATGTTTAATAACTTTAAATCCATACACACATTTTTCAAAAAAATAACTCAAGTGCTGTATGGCTCTGCCCAGGGTGAGAAATCAGCTTCTCATGGGACCTTCATAGAGAATGAATTTATAAGTCAAGCAAACTCCTTAACTTCTTTGTTTCTTTGTTTCCCTCTCTGAAACCAAAGGTATTGATCTTGATCTAGATGACAAGAGCAGCAGAGACCGAGGAGGAGTTCATGATGGAGACATGAATAATTGCACAAAATTTTTGGTCCCTTGGAACGGTAGAGAGTGAAAATTAGATATTACAGTGTAAAGAAAATTCACTAGGCTGGGTTTACAGGTTATATTTTTAAAAATAACAAATGTAAGACTTCCAATAAAATGTTCCATACCCATATCTTGTCCTTCTTTGATCTCCTTTGTTAAAAGATGGTCCTTTCACTGCCATCAGAAATGGGGATGGGTGGGGCAGGCTTACCAGCAAGGGCAAGGGCTCCGGCTAAGTGTGTGGCCTCCTCCCTGGTGAGGTAGTTTCTGGGTGCAGGCCCTGGAGGACCGATTCTCTGTTCTGGGAGCTTGTCATCTCCTCTTCCCAGGCTCCTGCATTGCTTCCAGCAGCAGGGGCAATTCATGTTTCTCCCTGGCCCCAAAGCATTGAATCGTT
>PVKS010006843.1:34850-76127 GCA_004027875.1 Aplodontia rufa | reverse complement strand
ATTCATGTAAAGCAGGCATTGAGAAAAACACCAACATCATTGGTTAAAATCTCTGTAAAACAGGCATTGAAACTAAGCACCTAAATCATTAGTTAAAATCTATTCAAAACAGGTAGCAAATCTTTCCTAGTTCCCATCTATGTCCACCTGGGACAAAGGAGTTGCTCCCACAGGTGAGCCTCCTGGTCATTTGCATTTGAAGGACCTGAGGGTGCTGGTTAATCTCTCTCAACCTCTACCAGCTTCTGGGGGTGGTTGAATGAGGTCTGTTGTCCAGACTACTTAGCCATCTTACTGTTTCTCCCAATCTATCATTAGGTGATAGAAACCTCCAAACACCCCTGGGGGGTTAATGACTTTCCTTCTTTAGGGATGTCCATTGATTGTCAGTCATTCCATTGGTTATTGCAAGAACAACCCCAGAGAAACCAAACTCTTTGTGGGGGTGCCCCTTGATTTTGGTCTTTCTCTCCACCAGAGTCCCCAGGAGCACTCCTAAATCCATTTCATCCAACATGGGCTAAACCTCATCAAAACCTCCATAAGCCTTCTCAAAGGTCTTCAAGACACAGTCAAACCTAAAAGACTGGTGTTCTTTTGCTTGACCCCAGTATAAGCTAGACAATAACAGACACTGGCCTGAGAATGGCATATTTGATTCCCAGATTCTCGGAGACCTTAAAAATTTTCCCCTCCACAATGGTAAATCATCTGAGGTCCCTTGCATTCAGGCCTTCTGGTTCCTCTGCTCCAGACCGTCTCTCTGCAAAAACTGCTCAGGTTTTCACATTCTTCTCTTTAATGAAACACCCCCTCCAAATACCCATACCTCCCCTCCTTTTCTTCCCTCAGCCTCTGATTTTGGCCCCACTGATGAGCCTCCTCCTTAGGCCAGTCTTCACTCACCCTCACCTCCTCCTTCCCACCCACTGGCCACACCTGCAGCAGGGGGCTTCCTCCACTGGAACCAACTATCTGTTCCCTTTAATTTCCTTCCTCTCCATGAGGTAGCAGGAGCAGGAGGTATTCTGTGTGTCCATATCCCATTTTACATAAGCAACCTCTCCCAGGTAGAAAAACGTTTAGGCTCTTTTGCCTCAGATCCCACCACCTTTTGAAAGGAATTCTTACACATTACCTAGTCCTTATAACCTCACTTGGCATGACATTCATGCCATTCTTTCCTCCTGCCTCTCCCCTGAGGATGAGGATCACATCTTATTGGCAGCCAAGGCCCATGCAGATGCCCTCCACTGCCAGAACCCTGACAAGAACTCCATTGGCACCACAGCAGTTCCCTGCAATGACCCCAACTGGAATAATCAAATCAATTCTCCTGAGAGGGCCTAGCGAGGTCATTATATTATCTGCATCTTGGCAGGAATGGAAAAGCCTGCTGTAAAGGCAGTCAACTATGAAAAGATTGAAGACATTACCCAAGGCAGTGATGAAAACCCTGCTCTCTTTCTCTCCCGCCTCTGGGAGGCCATGATTAAGTACACGAACTTTAACCCTAACTCAGGTGATGGCGGACTTCACCTTCATTTACATTTCCTCTCCCAATATGCCCCAGATATCAGGAAAAAAGCTCCAAAAAACTGGAGGACGGACCACAGACTCTTTAGCACGAACTTGTAAAACTGGCCTTCAAGGTCTACAACAACAGAGAGGAGGAATTAAAAATAAAAAACATGCTGGCAGCTGCACTCAGACAAGGGCCCCATGGACCTCACAAACAGAGGTCCTCATGTCTTCAGGTGCCTGCTCCAAGTGTGGCAGCAGGGGCACTGGACAAGCTCCTGCCCTAACCCTAAGCCTCCAACCAGGCCATGCTCCCTCTCTTCCACAAAAAGGGACATTGGAAATCATAATGCGCTCAACAAGTCTCTCCCTCCTGTTTGATTGCATCCAATTCCCACAGGTCAAGGGACACAAGCCCCAGATAGCAAACATCCTTGGCCTGGCAACAGACAGCTCATCAACAGAAGACCGACTGACTCCTCCCTGGATTCGGCCCCCGCCCCCATGCCATCACTCAATCTGAGCCCTAGTTAATGTAGTCAGTATCTGGTAAGCCTATTTCCGGGTGCAAGTCTTTCAGTGCTAACAGAATTTTCTGGTCCACTCCAAGATTCCTCCTCCTCTGTTGTTGGTGGTGATGGGAAACCGAGCGCATCTAAACAGGTCCTATACTCTGTAACCTGTTTGAGACTCCATTCTTTCACTCCTTCCTGGTCACACACCAGTGCCCAACTCTTATCCTTGGCAGGGACATCCTAAGCAAATTCAACACTTCCATTCCTTTTAAGTTCCAATGGAAGCAGCACAACACACCAAACTCCTCTGCCCCATTTATCCTCTTATGCCAGTCAGATGTTCCTCCTTCCCCTCTAACATCCCTGTCAGTGCTCCTCCCTGAAGTGCCAGCCAATGTGTGGGACACCTCCAGGCCACCATGGTCATCCACCATACTCCTGCCAAAATTTCCATACAAAATCCTGCCTCTTACCCTCAACACTCCCAATATCCCATCAGGCCCCAAGGCCTGCATGGCCTAAAACCATCATTTTTTGCTTTCTCAAAGCTAATGTTTTTCCACCCACTGACTCCCCTCATAACATCCCAATCTTAAGTGTCAAAAAAAAAAAAAAAAACTGATGGTAGTTTCTGGCTAATCCAAGACCTCATTAGTCAGGCTGTTGTTCCCATTCATCCCATAGTCCCCAACAGCTGATAATGGAGTTTTTGAGATGAGGCCAGATTCTCTGTTCCCACTGGCAAATGGAGTCTGGGCCACTATAGATTCCAGCAGCCAAAATAGCTTGCTTCTGGTGTTTGCAGCTATTCCCAGCTAAAACTGGGAATTTGGGCTGGCTGCAGGTTTCTGAGGTGGAAATAGTGTTAGCAGCTCTCCAGTTAAAAGCTGGGTATTGTAGCTCTTAGTGTGGTGGAAATTCACCCCTGGAATTCGGCACTAATCTTCTGGGTTCTTGTCTCATGAATTTGAAGAATAAAATCCACAGACAACTACAGAAGGAGGAGTAAGGAGTAGGATTTATTTAAGGAAGGAGAGCAGAGACCCTACAAGGCAGAGGGGTACCTGGAAGCAGGATACCTCCTAATGGAGGTTAGGCCAGGGATTATATTGATTTGGGGTACGAACATAATTACCATTCATGCAAAGCAGGCATTGAGAAATGCAACTACAACATTGGTTGAACCCTATGCAAAGCAGGCATTGAAACTTAGTACCAAAGTCATTGGTTAAAATCTATGCAGGACAGGCAGCATTTCTTTCCAAGTTCCCATCTGTGTCCACCCCCATTTCTTAGTTTTCCTGCCACAGGTGAGCCTCTTGGTCATTTGCATTTGAAGGCCCTGAGAGTGCCTTTAATGGCTCTTGGAGGGCTGGCTTCTAGGTGTGATTAAAAGGGGCCTAGAGTCCTGACTACCTAGCTATTTTACTAAATCTCCTAATCTGTCTCATGGGTACCAAATATGATCTTCTCTCCTTTCTGGGACTTTCATGTTATTTCCGCCTCTGGGTTCCTAACTTTGGCTTCCTTGCTAAGCACCACTGAAGCAGAGTTTTTGAAATGAGGCCAGATTTTCTGCTCCTCCTGGCAAATGGAGTCTGAGCTGGACTACAGATTCCAGCAGCTAAAATAGCCCATTTTCAGTGTTTGTGGCTATTCCCAGCTAAAACTGGGTGGGAATTTGGTTTCTGCAGCTGAAATAGTGTTAACAGCTTCCCAGCTAAAAGCTGGGTGTTGCAGCCCTTGGTGTGGAAATTCACCCTGGGATTTTGGCTCCAATCTTCTGGGTTCTTGTCTCTTGAATCTGAAGAATAAAATCCACAGACAACCACTGAAGGAGGAGTAGAAGGAGTAGGATTTATTTAAGGAAGAGCAGAGACTCTGCAAGGCAGAGGGGTACCTGGAAGCAGGACACAGTCTAAAGGAGGTTAGGCCAGGGGTTATATTGAGTTGGGCTATGAGCATAATTAACATTCATGTAAAACAGGCATTGAGAAATGCATCTACATCATTGGTTAAAACCTATGCAAAACAGACATTGAAACTAAGCCCCAAAGTCATTGGTTAAAAGCTATGTAAAACAGGTAGCAACTTTTTCCAAGTTCCCAGGTGTGTCCACCCCCTTCTAGTTCTCCCACCTCTGGGACAAAGGAACTGCTCCCACAGGTGAGCCTCCTGGTCTTTTTGCATTTGAAGGCCCTGAGTAAGCCCCATTAATTGCTCTCTACCGCTAGCTCTTTGATGGTGCCCTTTGTCCTGACTGACTACCTAGCCATTTCACTCTCTCTCCTAAAACTGTCTCACAGCTACTCTGCCTCCCATGGTGACCTTTCTGAACCTCTTGACCCTTCTATTCCCATCAATACCCCCTTCCAAAAGTTAAAGCAGGCCATTTTGCAGTCCTCTGCTTTGGGCCTTCCAGACCCACAGTGGCCATCTTTCTCTGTCACAGCAACCCAAAACATAGCCCTGGGACTCCTATGCCAAATCATTGGAAATTCCCCCAGGGCAGTTGCTTATCTCTCAAAATAATTAGACACAGTAGTTCAAGGCTGGCCCCCTTGCCTAAAAGTTCTTGGAGCTACATTCCTTTTAGCCTCAGAGGGCCACATATTAGCTCTGTATCAACACATGAGTATCTCTTTTCTCAAAATCTTAAGGAATTAAACAATTGTCCCTCTCTCCTATCCCTGCCCCCATCCAGACTCCAGCAAATCCATGCTGTCTTTGTAGACAATCTTTCCAATGCTGCAAACCCCTTAACCCAGTCACCCCCCCAACCTCTTCCTTCAGATAACAGTTCAGACACCCTTCCCTCTCACTCATGCCTAGACCTTGTAGATGTCTTATCCTCTCCTTTTCTCCATATTTTAGACATTTGGTTTGTCATGGAAGTGCCTTCAAAAACCCTTGCCCTAAGGCAGTACTTTTACTTTTTACCTGGATTGGGCACGGGCTGCAGTGGTCTCCAACTAGAGCAGGTGGTCTCCTGCCACCTCTGCCTTGACTGAGGGGGGGGTCTTCTTCCTACGTGGAAATGGCACATCTGCTTACCCACTGACTGGACAGGAGTTTGCATGTTGGCCCTTCTCACACCATCCCTCCATTATTCCACTGAGGAGAGGCCCTGCACACGCCAACATACACCTTGCTTAGGCCAAAATGAGCTATTCTTATTCCTGTTATAAGAAAAGAGACAAAACAATGAAGGAAATAAAGAGAGGAGAGCGGCGGCTCAACAGTAACACAGGTTTATTTGGGAGAAACCTGTGGAGGGGAGGGCTAGTGGAGGCTGGGCCCCCTCCGCAGCTTACAGACTGAGGTAGATATAGAGGGAAGGAGGGGGAGAGGCCAAGGTTCAAGTTTTCTGGTTAGACTGGGTTTTTCAGTAGGGTGGGGATCCCCTGATAGGGGCCCAAGGCAATAGATTTAGATGAGAGCCCGAGTCTGTAGATTTCAAAATAATAAATAGGGGGTTTGCTGCCTGGCTGAGTGGCTTCTGGTAATTTTCCATATCCATCACCTGTCCTGATAGACCTGGGTATAAGTAGAGGAGTAGGCACAAGAGTGGCAGGAATAGGAGTTTCCACCCACCACTTCGCAGTACTGTCTAAAGAAATGGCTAATAGCCTTAGTGAAATCTCAACCCAAGTATCTGCTCTTCAGGACCATATTTGATTCATTGGCTCAGTCGTCCTCCAAAACAGGCAAGGACTAGATTTATTAGCTGTAGAAAGAGGAGGCATCTGTGCCTGCCTGCTAGAAACCTGCTGCTTTTACACTAACAAATATGGCTTGGTGAGAGATGGTGAAAAAAATGTTAAGAGAGCAAGCTAACTTTGATCTGTATTCCTGCTCATAGCATATGGGGTGGTCTTCTCTCCCAGACATGTTTTCTCCTGGTTAGCCCCTTTCCTCCTCTCAGTCTTTTGTATAATTGTTGGCCTTGCTGTTGGACCCTTCCTGTTTCTCGGCTCTTCACCTCCTTTTCACAGAGGACCATCAAAGCCATTACCCATCAGTGGGCCCAGAATATCCTCCTTCTGAGCTCTATTAGTGCTGTTCAATACCAACTCCTCCAGGAGTCCTCAGTCACTGCCCCCTCTCAGCAGGAAGCAGTTTAAGAGAGATCATCACCCCCCCCTCCCTTCCACTCCTTTCTTATCAAATAGAAAGAAAAAGGCAGGAATGTTAGATAGAATCTAACTTAAGCAAATGCCATTTTGAAACATTTCCTCCATCTTAGAATGAGTCACCTCAAGTTCTTTCCCTAGATCCCTGGACAATACTCTACAATCATTTAAAGGAACCCTAAACACTCCCATCATCATAAGAAAGGACTCTTCCCAGACAATTCCCTAGCACTGGTCTAATCCCTTCCTCCCCCGTTCTCCCTATATCTACTCCAGGCGGTAAGCAGAAGTCCCATCCTCCACTGGCCTTCCCTCCTCTGGTTTCTCCCCTATAAACCTGTGAGTCGCTCTCTTTTTCCTTTATTTCCTTCATTCATTTCTTTCCATACAATTAAGGATACCTAGTGTTATGGGTTAGATGAAAGGTGTCCCCTGAAATCTCAATATGTGAGACAAAGCAAAAAAGACTGCGAGATGAAGTATTGGGTTGTGAGAGTCTTGACCCAATCAGTGAATTAGTGCCTTGATAGGGATTAATTGGGTGGTAATGTAGAATGGGAGGGTGTGGCTGGAGAAGGTGGGTCATTGGGGGCGTGCTTTTAGGGTGTATATTTTGTATCTGGTGAGTGGAGTTTCTCTCTCTGCTTTTGGATGTGATGCCTTGAGCTGCTTCCCTCCATCACAGTCTTCTGCCATGATGTTCAGCCTCACCTCAAGCCATGAGGAATGGAGCTGGCCTTCTATGGTCTAAGACCTCTGAAACCATGAGCCCTTAAATAAAGTTTTCCTCCTGAAATTGTTCTTTTCTGGTCTTCTAGTCATAGCAACAGAAAAGCTGACTAACAAACAGAAATGTGTAACAAGAAGTGGGGTTGTTGCTGTGACTAACCTGACCATGTGGATTATAAACTTTTGGAGTTTATTGGAATTTGTGGGAGGAATTTTGGAAAGTTTAGTGAGGCAAGTTGGAAAAGTTTTAGATTTTTGTAAGCAGAGCTTAATGGTTGATTCTGGTGGGAGCTTAGAAGATCAGATTGCTGATGGAGCTGTGCAAACTAGAGACAGGTTTCAGAGAAGGAAGACTGTTGGACATTGGATTAGAGGCAATCCATGTCGTGCTGTGGCTAAGAAGTTGTCTGCGTTTTGCCCATGTCCTGAGACGTTCTGTGAGCCTGATATTAAAAGTGATGGACTTCTTAATCTTACAGAAATTTCTAAGCAGCACAGCATTCAGGTGGTGGCATGGATATTGTTGGAAGCTTTTAGTCAAATTTATTGGGATATTCAGGAGCAGAAAGCAGAGCACAAAGATCTGAAAAACCTAGACTTGAAATGTGGGAGCAAAACTGGGACTAAGGAGTTTGCAGTTGTGAAAGAGAATCCAGCCACTAAGGAAATGCTAAAGACTTTACCTGGGGACAATAAGAAAGATGACTTGAGGGCGTCTCAGGAATTGGCAAGACCACACCCATATTAGGCTCAAAGGAGTAAAGGTCCCTTTGAGAAGAGACCGGTGAGGCATGGTTCTTGCATTAGGGGACCTAGGGAGGTTTTTCAACATGCTCAGTCCCCCAGGCACTGCTGCAGCCAGGGTCGCCGGATGCTTGGCTACTGCTCAAAATGGCAGCAGACCTTGGCGGCAGCCACATGGTGCTGGCTCTGCAGGATTGCAGTGGGTCATGGAGGATTCCACTGAGGCTTCAAAGGAAGGCCTGGGGTACCAGGCAAGCTGCAGAAGAGTCTGGAGTCCCTGTGGGCAGTCCCCGAGAGGGCGATGCATGGAGATGTGACTAGGAAACCAAAGCTTAACCCCTGAGATTAAGAAATACCAGTACAATGGAATGACTGCTAAGGAAAGCAGCAGAAATCAAGCAGAGATAAGCAGAGACAGGGACCATGTGGGAGGAGCAAGGCCATGGGGAGGAGCTACACAAATCTTTTATAGAAAACAACATGATGCCATTTGCTCCAGGTGACAGGTATGGAAGTATAGGACTTTTTTGCCCAGCTGGATTTCAGCCTTGCTTTGGCCCCATCCCTTCTTTCTATGCCTATATTTTTCTAAATGAAAATATTTGCTATGTTCCTTTATATACTGGACTTGATTTGATTTTTTCATAGGAGCTCTTGCTGAGAGTTTGCCTTGAATCTCAATGGAGATGGACTTGAACTTTGTGGGCAATCTTGGAACTGTTAAGATTATGGAGACTCTTGAAAATAGACTAATTGTATTTTTCATTGTAAGGTTGTCATGAGCTTTTGGGGGTTGGGGCAGAATGTTATGATTTGGATGAAAAGTGTCCCCCAAAAGCTCAACGTGTGAGACAATGCAGAAAAGGCTGAGAGATGAACTGATTGGATTATGAAAGCCTTGACCCAATCTGTGAATTAATCCACTGGTAGGGATTAATTGGGTGGTAACTGTAGGCTGGGAGGGTGCGGCTGGAGGAAGGGGGCACTGGGTGGGTATTTGGCGAGTCCAGTCTCTGGGCTGCCTGGAGCTGTTTCCCTCTGCCACACTCTTCTGCCATGATACTCAGCCTTGCTTTGATCCCCAAGGAATGGAGCCAGCCTTCCACGGACTAATACCTCCCAAACGGTGAGGCCCTAAATAAACATCTCCTCCTAAAATTGTTCTTACTGGGTCTTTTAGTCACAGCAGCAAAATAGCTGACTAAAACATCTTGCATACGAAGATACAATTCCTTCTTGCCTTTAAAATTGACTCTCAGAAGTTTGATTATAATGTTGTGGAGTGCTTCTCTTTGAGTCCATCTTGCTTGGAGATTTTTAAGTTCCTTGAGTGTTTATATTCAGGCCTTTCATCATTTGGGAAATTTCCAACTATATTTCTTCAAATATTCTTCTGCTCAATTCTATCTCTTCTACTTCTGGGTCATTCAATGCATTTGTTAGTCTGCCAGATATTCGCTGGCACCTATACACTTTTTCTTCGCTCCTTTTTCTTTATATTCCTAAGACTTGGTAATTTCTACTGTCTTATCTTAGAGTTTGTTAGTTCTTTCTTCTCCCTGCTCCATCTGCTTAGAAATCCCTGGAGTAAATGTTGTAGTCAGTTATGATACTTTGCACCTCCAGAATTTCTTGTTGGCTTTGGTTTAGGTTCTTTATCTCTTTATCATTATTTCCATTTTGCTAATCTGTTTATCGTTTTCTTGACATTTTGAGCATCTGCCTTTATTCCTTTGAGTCTCCCTAAGCAGCTGTTCCTATGGTTTGGATGCGCATGCTTGCCTTTTCACCTTCGACCCTGCTGTCCTGCGGCATGGGGGCCTGCCACTGTGCCTCTGGATTTCCCAGCTTCTAGAATCATGAACTAAGCAAACTTCTTCATAAATTACCCTGTCCATGGCATTTTTGTTACAGCAACAGAAATGAACTAAGACAGTTTAAAATCTTTATCTAGTAGATCACCCATTGAGTCTTTTCCAAGGACAGTGTTTGTTGATTTATTTTCTTTTAAATATTCTATACTTCTGAGACGCTCTGCTGCTTTATTATATTCTTTTCCTTGAAAACTGAACAGTTGAATCTAATAATATGGTAACTTTGGAAATACGATTCTCTCCCTCAGGGCTTGTTTCTTTTGACATTGTTTATCTTCTCTTATATAGGTAGTCTCCATGCCAAGGATTAGCCTAAGCTGTACAATTAAGGTCTTTGTAGGCTTTTGCTGAGTCTGTACCCTTCTCTGGGCAAGCGTAGTCATTTTCTAATCTGAAATTCAAATCACTTATTAATGCTTTGTTTTTAGTATCTGGCTCCCAAAAGCAGAAAAGAAGAAAAAAAGGTCCTTTTAAATTCCTTGGATGTCACTTCAACCAGACAGGGAGGGATTTGTAACTATACAAAGGGGCTAGAATAGCAGATGTGGGTACCTCCCTCTTTGCCTGCACTTGTGGGTTCACCCATCATTAGACAACAGATCCCTAAGTTTTGTAGACAGAGTGCTATTTGTTTCTTGTGGCTCCTGTATGCTGTGTACAAGCTGCTGAAGGAACACGTGCATAGCAACTTTCCAGGGAGCCAAGGCTGATGGATGGGTGGCTGCTACTATGCCAAGAGCTGTAATTGATAAAAACTAATTGCATTTTATTATCCAAGTATTCTCCGGAAAGTTGCAAGACTTTAGGAGACTCCAGAGTTCCACAGTTGTTGCCTTAGACAGATTCTGCCAGTTCAATTGTTGGGTTGGTTGGGAGATAGATTCCTGGTGCTTCCAGGAATTGTCCCAGAATCCTCTCTCAGCACCTCGACATTTTAAATCAGAATTTACAATATGGGAGTATTTAAAATTATTGTAGAATTAAAGGAATAAGTAGAAAATAAAATATATGAGAAACCAAAATAGTATGAAACAGAACAGATGGATTAGAAAAAACTAACCAAATAGACTTTCCAGGAATGAATAATGGAATACTTGACAATTAAAAGCACAAGAGATAGGTTAAATAGATGACTAGGTAGAGAAGAAGAATTAGTTGAACTAAACTATCATTGTAAGGAAAATTTCTAGATTATATGACAGAGACAGAAATGGTAATGGAAAAGTTCATAGTAGCAAGAAAAGATAAGTCCCAGTGAGAAAGCATGTTTCCAGTCTCTGTTGCTTCATGTTTCCTGGTGTTCCATTGGCCAAAGGAAGTCACATGGTCAAACTCAAGGGGTTGTGAGGAGGGGTTGGAGGGTATGGATGCTGGCAGCTATCCATAGGCCTGGGAACAGAGAGATATGATTTATTGGTGCCATTATTATAAAGTTTGCTCAGGGTAATTAAAATTTTAGCTAAAGTTAATATCTCAATGAAATATAAACTGAGTCTTGCTCTTCCTGTAAGATTATGAACTTCAGTAATTTGTTAGATCACGATGGTCTATTTGAACTATTCACCAGCAAGAATTTCCTCTAGATGGGCAGCCAATCTGAATCCTTCAGGTAAGTAAAAACAGGCTTCCACTAAAACATCTTGTAACCAACTGTCCACTTTGGCCAGAAGGATTGGTCTTACATGGTCCCTCAAACATGTTCCTTGGAGGCAGTGAATTATTGCTTCTGTAGAAGGATCAAGTGACTAACCTTCCATTCATAGCTCACTGCCACAGGCAAAGAATCTCTTGACCTCTTTAGAAGCTGGAAGAAGGATAGTGCCTTCTAGTACTTTGGACAGTTCAGCCTGCAAGAATGTAATTAATCATTACTTTCTGGGTCAGCTCCTGAAACAGGTCCTTTATCATCATCCATCTTTTTCTAGAAGAGATCTTTACGTTCCAACTTTATTAAAAAAAGAAAAATGTGGCCGCCTTTTGTTAGAATGGGACCAGCATATTTTTTTCTTATGTCGTTGTAGCGGGAGAGCATTTAAAAATACCTATAAGTATTTTTTTTTTATGAACATCCTAAGGTTATTTTTGAGAGTATTTATGTGATCAGAAAGTTATCACTTATATAGACTGTAGTAGACATTTATTGTTTCTTTACTTTCTCCCAACAACCCTAGATTTCCATATGGGAACTTATGTGTTTTCTGGAAAGCTAGCTCTATCCCTAGCTTTAGAGATGGAAGCCGAGATTATAGGCAATGAGTGATTTGTATTCCATTAGCCTTCATTCACATGTGGAGAGGTAACCTAAGTGAATATAATTGCATTGAATTTATGGGGCTGTAGGAGACAACTTTATTTTGTCTCCTTCAAGATGGGAGAGCAGACCTATAGTCTGTAGAGACTTTCTTAGGACTGAAAGAGAGGTCAGAAAAGGTGAAAACCATGCTGGAGGCAGAGAAGCAAGACAGAAAGAGAAGCCATCCAAGCTGACTTCAGGGAGCTGCTGAAACTAGCTTTATTTGAAGCATCTTTTTGGTTATATGAACCAATATATTCCCTTTTGTGTAATCTAGCTTGAGCCAGGTTATTTTATCATAACCTCAAGTATCCTCACTAATTTACAGCTTACCCCAAAGAGAAGATGAAATTGTCAAACTGTAAAATCTTTTTCAGGATACACTATGAGGAAGAGGATAGTGAAAGGATGATGAAGGTGGAGTCAAAATCATAATGCAGAGGAGAATAGGAACTTTACCTACATGCTGCTCCTTGTGTAGGAAGGATCTTGACAGATGGCATTTCATGGTGCAAGAGCTATCCATGTGAGAGCTCACAGGAATGGAGCTATACCGTGCCTGGGGCCAGTGTGCCTCAGCATTCCTTCTACGCCCAGAATCATCGGTATTGAAATTAACTTAACAGACATGTATTGAGCATACATTAGGTACCTGATGCTTGGAATATGGATAATAACAAAAACAATCTCTCTATTAAAAATTTGAAAACAAGTGAAAAGAGGGAGAGGAGATTTTGTGAAATAATTGCAATTCAATATAGTAAATCTACACAAAATGTTAGAAGGTCATTAATGTAAAAATTAGTTCCACCTGTAGAAAATTAGTTCCACTATTGTGCCTCCTAAATGCTTATCCATGGCTATTTTTCCTCCTGTGGAAAAGTAAAAAGTACTTGTAAAAAATAGAAACAGGGAATAATGATACTGGTGTAAATTCAGGCGAATGTTTATTGGAGTTGTGGCTCTTGGGCCAATTTCACCTGCGCTGCCATAATGAGGGCGGGCATGGGACGTGGCGGCCTGCCAAAATGGCAGGCAGGGAAAATGGCATTGGATCTTCGCTAGGCAGCTGGTTTTGGTGGCTACTTGGAAGTTCATGATGGGGTTGGTCCTTCAGAGATTGGCTGGTGGATCCATCAATCCATTGGAGCTTGTTCACCAGCGTCCCGATTGGCTGTTCTTTTCACGGGCAAGCTGCCCTTTGCCCTGCCCCTTAGCCGGCAGGCATGACCCCGAGAGGTAGCTGAAGTCACACCCCCAGCCTATCACCATGACTGGCCGTGAGGCCTGGCTGAAGCCCTGTCCCCAGCCGGCCTAACAGTACTAACAATCAAATCCATGAATTCTTTTATAAAATCACACCCATGAGGTTGCAAATATGTCATCTATCTCAAAGTCATAACCATATGTATTTTGAAATGTCTGATCTTATTTAGAAAAGGAAAAGTAGACAATTAAGTATTAGATCTCCTTCTCTCTTTAAAAAATAATGTCTATATTATAAAAGTTTGGGGATCGCTTGTCTCAGTTGTAATTGAAGAAAGTTTGGGATAGAAGTTATTCTGCAACGGATCTTGCAAAACAAAATTTCAACAAGTGTAGTAAAGAGGAAGGGAGCTCTGTCTGCAAACATGGATGTCCGAAGTGGTAAGTTTGGGGAGCAGCGTGTATTGGGGCTTCTTTTAAGATGATTGTACATGGAGGCATGGCGAGCATTGAAGTAGAATTAATTGACTTGATTAAAAGACTAAAAGGTCTTGAATGTCATACTAAAGGATTTAGATTTGATCTACCAGACATTCGCAGTCACTGAAGCATTTTAAAGCAGGGGAATAACATGGTCAAACACAAGATTTAGAAAGATAAATGGATAGGAAAATATGTCAGTTTTTTTGACAGTTACATTTTTCATGGAACTGAAAGTAGAAGCTACTATGTAAATAGAAAGAATAAATCTCTTATGAGGTCTCACATCTATCAGGGGAAGGAATTTTTTAGTGATTCATGCAAAACATGACTTCAACTGGTGATTTTCAAACAAGAGAGGAAACATTCTGAGTTCAGAGCATTGCCCCCCTTCCAGTAATTACTTTCTTTCATTGTATCCTGTGGTTAGGGCTTTTCCTGCCAGACATGTACTGGAAGAACACTTGTTGATCTGTCCAGAAGTCAAACTGTATCTCCAATAGTGTATCCTGAGGGACTCTTTGGGAGACATTTAGTTGCTATTAGGAAGAATCTGGGACAGGTAAGCTCATAGAGTCTGGGTTTCTTTAAGGAGAAAGATCTTTAAGGAAAAGTTTCTGGTTTCATTTCCTCACTCTCTATGAAAATAAAATCAAAGAGCAAACAAGCTGCCACATGTCCCTACATCTCTGCATTGGGTTAATTTAAGAGATAATCTAGTGGGAAAGAAAATGCCTTGAGGTTGCAGATGTCATCAGGGTCCAGCTCCTTGCTCATTAGCTATATGATCTTGACCAAGTATCTTTTTTAGCTCTTTGGTCTTCATTTTGTTCGTGTGTCAACTCAATATCATAAAATTGTTAGGAGGTTCAGTAAAATGACATAAATGCAGACTGGTTCCTGGCCCATCACATGTGATTGAACAACGGAGGTAACATCTTGTGGTCAAGAATGACCTGCCAGTCTCATCTTACATTTTCAGTGCCCAGCTTCCATTTGCCTACGTACCACATGTTTAAATGCTAAAAAGTTATAAATCACACTGACAGCAAATAAATATATTATTTGCATCTAGATTGGCAAATACACTTTAATAGTGAAAAGTGTAAAACTATGTGTAAAACAGTTCGTAAGAAAAACTGTGAATACTGCAAATTCAAATTAATTAAACATTTGCCAAAGATCATAACTTTCTCTAGGAAGACACTCTTAAGGTGGCCCCTGGCCTAGGACAGGAGGAAAGGAAAGTTGGATTAGGAAAGAAATATAAGGAGGATCCGGAATTGGGGTTAGAATTACTGGGCTAGAGTGACTGTATCACAAGCGTTACAGAGAAGGGGAGTCATGGGCAGCAGGTGAGCACATTACCCTGGCCCATGTCTCTGTAGAGAGGTACATGGATAGAGAGGGACAAGAGTGGGACTCTCTAAACCCTTCAGTCAAGCACAGGGGATCTTCTTTCCCCACAGTTTTGTGCACTATCTGCTGTTTCTCCAGTCCCCTTTTCGGTGCCCCCGGCTTTTCCCTCTTTATTTTAGCAATGTTTTGGTGGGTGGTCCTGAATATTGACCCCAGGGCCTAACACATGCGAGGCAGGCTCTCTACCACTGAGCGTCATCCCCAGCCCTTTTTATTTTGAGACAGGTTCTCACTAAGTTGTTTAAGCTGATCTCAAATTTATGATCCTTTCAATCTCCTCAGTAGCTGGGATTACAGGTGTGGGCCCCCAAGTCTGTCAATCTTAGCAAAATTATTTTCTTCTTGTTCCACTTGTTAGTGAAACCTAAGTTGAGATGAAACTGGATTCTTCACTTCTGGTGAGAGGAGTCTGTGTAAGTTGCAGACCTCTGCAACGGAGGAAGCCTGTTTTAGTTTTAGCAGCTGATCACAGCAGAGGATGCCTGCTGCTGTCATGGCCAGCAAAACTCGATTCTTCTCCACATATTGAATGGTTTGTAGCACCCCTTAATGGTGGGCTATGCCCTCCAGTGTAGCAGCAGACTTCAGCAGCTCCCTGCCAATTCCTTTACAAGTTCTGGTCTCACAAAATCAAAGAATTAAATCCACAGGCAACAATAGAAGACAAGAGTGGAAGAAGTAGGACTTATTTTAAATGAGAAAAAGAAGTAAAGCTGTCGGTAACCTAGAGCGGACTTCATAGCAGGTTACCACTTAAATGTGCTAGTCTAGAGGCTTCTATAGCTTCTGGGACATTGATCAAAGTCCATGCTGAACAGGTGTTGGAAAAGTGTTAAGGCTATTGGTTAGCCCTTGAGTCCGTAGCCTTTACTCAAGTCTGGCCAGTCTCCCTATTCCTATCACCTTGGAATAAAGGAGTTGACTGGAATGGTTGGAATTTTTCTATAGGTTAAACTCGTGGAGTGACCTTTATATTAAAAACCTTAATTGGGACCCATCAACTATCCTATCTTATTCATTACTCTCTCTTCCCCACTTCTTTGTCCATTCAGATGATTGTTCTCTTCCGTACTTCTGTATTTGCCAATGTGGAATTTCTAAAATAATTGATTACTTTTTCTAGCATGTTAACTATAATTACTGAAATGGTACTTTTCTTTACTGTCTCTCTACCTATATTTGAAATATAGGCTATGACTGAGGAATTCCACTTTTCATCATTACACAGCAGGGGGTGTATATCAGGATGCTCATGCTGGGCGGTGTGTGATGGCGGAGCCGCAGGCAGTATGGAAGTGTATTTCAGGCACAATGAGGCTAGTGCACATATGAGATACCAGGCATCACTTAAAGCTATTGAAAAGGTGCATATACATATATATATATATATATATATATATATATATATATATGAATTATAACAGCATGTTTTAAAGCATGCAAATAAAGCATACCTTTTTGTAAGTAAAACTTCATATATAAAAGCAATATATTTTATAAGAGTAAGAAAATTTGAGGAACCTCACTTATAGTATTCTATGTGTTTTGGACAGGATAAATTCAACTCCAAACACTTGAAATTCAAAACAGAACATATTTTGCTGTGGACAAGCCATGTGTGACTACTGAACTCATGTCCTCAGCCCAGCAGCCTGTGTCTCCATGCCCTTCTCAGTATTCATTTTGGACTCAATCCTTCTGTACGCAAAGGTAAAGCCACGGGGGAAGTGGGCCAGATTACACTCAGCTGGGCAATTATCCCACTCTCCTCTGAGGACTCTGGAAGGCCTTTGTCACTCCTGTCTGAAACAGAAAGTCAAGTTGTAGGTATCGGTTCTACTGGGTATGGTGCTTGTCCCAGAGTGCTCCTCTCCTCACGTACGGGATTTTTTTTTTTTAAAGAGAGAGGGACAGTGAGAGAGACAGAGAAAGAGAGAAACAACTTTATTGAGTTTTTCACATGGCCTTGCTCCAACATTTAGTTGTGTACGTGGTGCTGGGGTTTGTACCCGGGTCCTCATGCTCGCCAGGCAAGCGCTGAAACCGCTGAGCCACCACTCCAGCCCCACGTATGGGATTTTGAATGAAAGGTTGTTTGGAGTTTTCCTTTCTCCATCTCTCTTTTTTACTTTAGATCTTGCCACACTAAACTGAAATAAAAATGGAATGACCAGTGGAACCAAAGAGGAGGACAACTGATTTTGGTCTGGGCTAGTGTATGGGTTTGGACAGTGAATTCCAAGGTTGGGTGGATGGTAGAATCCATTGAGTTGTTGAAAGAAAGAAATGTTTGTTTACTTTATATCTTATCCTTAATTTTTAAATTTGCTGTATTTTTAACTGTAGCTATAATAAATTAAAATATTAATTTAAGGTGCAAGCTAAAGGCTATTTGGATGCTGTTTCAAGAAGGCATCTGTTTGCCTGGACTCTCTGGATCCTTTAATAATGATTTTGGTACCGGTCATGCATTTTTCATTAGCTCTTTTGGGTGACGCGTACTTTTTTGGGAGATGAGCAGGAAGGACTGACAGCTTGCCCCCAAATATTGAATGACTTCTTGTTACTGTTTAACATCTATACTTAGTCCCTGAACACTTCCTCTTTCTTGATCCTGTAATGTTTCTCATTTAAAAGGTGCTTTTCAATATGTGGGTGAGCTAATTTAATTCTCCCTCATGTGGGACTTTCTTGGTTAGCATCCCTGAGCGTCCATACATTAAAAGCCAGGGGTGCTTGCTTACCCGTTCATGGTGGTAATGAAAAATACCCCTAAGTATTTTCTTAGTCCTCTCCTTTATAGTTGTCTTCCCTGATTGTTTCCTTCCCTTTCCCGCCTTTCACAAACACCCATTCTGCCATACCTCCACCACCATTCTATAAATGCCTGTACCAACCCACAAAGACTTCTCCTTCCTAAGAATATACTGTAGCATTTATTTGGCCCTAATGTATTATCTTGTGGTACTTATTATGTTGTCTTATGCTTTTAAAACTTTTATATTTCTATGCATTATTTCCCTGATCATTGTATAAGTTTTGATGCCCTAAAGTTGGGGGAGGGGAAGCCAATGGCTTTCACAATGTTTCTGATTATTGAATGCCTCCATCTGAAGTTTCTAGGGTAGAAGCTTAGATTCAAGGAAATCTGTCAATAATTGTCCTTATGCAATTTAGTAAGATCTTTAGAAATTTTACTGTGGATTGAAAAATTTACATTTATCTTAAAGGTTTGAATGTAGTTTTGGACCATTTTGGTAGAGTGGATTTCAATAAATACTTGTTAGATAAATGAACTAAGATTGTAGCAACCAGCCACTTCTGAGAATTTAGCCTACACAACTTTCCTATTTTACTGTAGTAATGGGGACATTTTCATTTTTTCAAGACAAAAGTCAGAGTGTTCTCTGCCATAATGTTTATGTCTTAGCACTAAAAATCACCCAGGACTTGGGTAACATTTTTGCTAACACCAAAAGCCTTTTCTTCCTAACACAACAAGTGAGGAGAAAGGAAGGGATAATTTAAATAAGTATAGTTTCTTTCTTCCTATTTTCTTGGAGAAACCTGGCCTGCTTTGAATGACCTTTCTACCACTTCATGCTTGTTACTTTGAGTCTAACAGCCAATTAAATTTGCATGGGGGAAAGAATCTACAAGAGAGTGTCTGGAGCAAAGAAGAGAAATGCTGGGGAACATTTAATAAGTTGTCAGTGTATAAATCATCAAAGATCAGGCCTTGCGAGCTTGTTAAGCTTGGAGAAGAATCAGCAAGATTTACTGAATTAAGGAGCCCTCACACCTGTGTCTGAGTTGACAAAGGTACAGCAGCAGAGCAGTAGGGCTCTGGTTCCAATTTTGTCAGCCAGAAAGGGAGCAAGTGCCAGGTTGCAAGAAAGACCCAGTGATTTTTTTTGGATTAACCTGAAACCGTGAAGATACATCAAAACTCTCACATTTTAAAATGTTGGGCCTTGACACAGATGAAGTTTCTTTGTAGTGAACTCTGGTGCATTCAGATGCATTACAATCAGAAATCCTGCTTGTCAGGATGGGTCCACAGAGCTGAAGCTAAACTGGCGGCAAAATTCTCTGCAGACTTCTTATGGTTCCAAAGACAGGTTGAATTCTGGGAAGCAGGGTGATGGCAGGCAAGCTTGACCCTCAGTTCTTTCCTTTCTAAACCAAAGTTGACTCCTTCCTGTTTCTCAGCATCCAGCCATGCCTTGGCATTTTTAATTTTCTCTACTTTCCTGTAATTCACCCAGATAATCACAAGTCCGGCTCACTTCCCTTCTTGTGGTTATTGCTTAACAAGGGCTATCCCTAGACACCCATGTACAATTGCTATCCAGTCTCCCAGTATTTCTTATTTTTCCTTTTGCTTTATTTTCCTCTCAAGTTCTTATGATGTTTTAACAGATTGTATAATATATTCATTAATCGTGGTGGAAGGAGTTTAATGACTGGCTTTTTTAACTCTGAGCAGCTCCCCCTGGCTCAGTTTCTGTTGTACAAGCCTGATGCTCAGTCCCAGCCTCCATTCACACCCCCAGCTGACCTTGTCCACCTACTGAGCTCCTCTTTCACCAGGATTCAGGTTAGATACCTGCTCCCCAGCTCTCCCATCTTTCACCTTTCAATTCAGCATCCAACATTTTCAAGAATTTTCACTGCTGGTGACTCCATAGAAGTAGACAGATTAGTTAAAATGAGAAACCACAGTGATGTTAGCAATTATGATGACTCAAAGTACAAATACTACCCATTTCCGGCAAAATGTAGAGGACCTAAACTTGCATCTGCTTTTACTGTCTTCCTATATTTTCTTGCTAGAAGTCTGTGAAAGATTCCTGATGTTTGAACCTAGATTGTCTTTCTACATTCTTTTGGCCTGAAGTCCTTCAAAGTCAGCTTCCCATTCCTCTCTCTTTGACACCATCTCTGAACAATCCCTGATTACCTAGAATGCTAGGTAAGAACAATGTTGGGAAAGCTCCCAATGGTGGTCTCTAAGGTAAAATCCACCTCCCTGTCCCAAGTTCTCTGACCCAGAAATTTGACTTCTAGAAATCTGGTTTACAAATGAACTGGAACTTGTGGACGTGGCTGATTTCACAGGGATATTTACATAGTTACTTGCAGTAGAGAAAACTGTAGAAATAAACTAACCATCCATCAAGAGGAACCTATTAAATAAATTATGGGCTGTTACAGGATTCTTTATACCTATTTAAAATGATGAGACACACTTTCAAGGAATATCTGAATATCTAGTCTTGTCTAGGCAGAGAATATTCTAGAAAGAGGGGTACTAGTTGCCTGATGAAGGGTACCGAGGAGTTGCTCGTTCACATGTACTTCCTTTACTCAGGTCTATTGTACTTTTGGGGACACTTTTGTGAATTTCTCATTAAAAGCTTGCACATGCTTTGTTGGGTTCAAGTTCCTAGACTTCTTGATTCTATTGTAAGTATTTTTTCTTTTGATCTTTTCTTATTGATAACCTTGCATTTGAGGGGGGCTCTTGGGGGTAAATCTAATTTTCAGAATTTATATATATTATTTCATTAAAAGCTTGTTTGATTGTTCAACAAATAAATTTCTGAATAAAATAAAAAATAAATAAAAAAAATTTAACAGAAGAAATCACTATCAAAAACAAACAAACAAACAAAAAGAATGCTATTGTAGGGGCTGGAACAGTGGATCCGCGGTTATGGCGCTTGCCTGGCATGGGCAAAGATGCAGGTTCAGACCTCAGCACCACGTACACAATGAAGTGTCAGAGCAATGAAAGCCAAATGAAAAACTAAGTAAAACTGATTCTCATTGTCCCTCTCTCTTAAAAAAAAAAAAGAATGCTATTGTATAAGTTTAGTTGATCTTGAATTCCTTGAATTCAGCATCTTTGTTAAACCCTGAATTGTTAATAGAATATATGATTTTCTTATATTCAGATTCTCTTGGATTTTCTACTTAGCCACTTATATTGTTTGTAAATGACAATTTAGTCTCTTATTCAATCCTCCTTTTCTTGCAACATATTTGTTTTCTTTTCCTTTTCTTTTTGGCTGAATTAAGTGTTCTGTTTCCCTTCCCCAAACTCTCTTGCTCCTCTCCGCTGCCTTGGAAGTGGTTAATGTGTTAACTGGTTAGCTTGTTAAGTTTTTAACGTTCATAGATTATTATTGCTAATACAACCTAAAGTTATTCTGCCCTAAACAATAGGGATTCACAGGCAATAAAAGGATGGGAATCTTTATAAAGTTTTTTTTTAAGTGAGAGGGACAGTGAGAGAAAGAATCATTTTCATTTAGTTTTCTATGTGACATTCATTGCTCTGACACTTCTTTGCGTACGTGGTGCTGGGGTTTGAACATCAGGTCCTTGTGCGTGCCAGGCAAGCACTGTAACCGCTGAGCCACCACCGCTCCAGCCCTGAGGGGATGGGTTTTAAACCATAAAAGGAGTTTGGTTGGGCCTCCCACATGGGTTCTTAAGCAGCAATCAGGAGAGTCAATACCTCTGTTCTCTGGGGAACACAAGGGTACCTGGAAAACAGAAGAAAGCCAGGAAGCCAAATAAAGCAACTCAGGCAAGACTCAGCTCACACTCCATTTTCTCCAGCTTCTCCAGCCACCCTGGAATCCTCTTACACCAATTTCCTGTTTCACTCGGGGCTTCACAGTTAATCTTAATGGGCTTCTCAGTGTCTTAAGTACACGTTTTTCTCAGGAGCTTCTTGAGATGCGGGAACCTGTCCTAGACTTCTGAATTGTTTGAAATACAGAATTGGAATATGTGGAATCAAAAAAGTGTTTAGCTTTCCTTCGAGAAGAGAACTGTGATATGAAATTGCATATAAGTTTCTTCTTCTTTTTCCCTGAATAGAAGTCAGCTAAGGATGTCAACATTTACAAAGGAAGAGATCACCTACGGCTAAAATCACTTTATGTATTCAGGTACTGTGCTTCAAATTACCTTTAAGTGCTCTGGTAAGAATGGTGAAGGTTAAAAAGAGTGTTTTAGATTTAGTGAGCTAAACCCAGAATCATATTAATTGATGAAATTAGCCTGAGGAGGTCTTAGATAAGATTAAATTTGTCCCTTGTAAATTAGAGAAATCCTCTGAGGTGTTTTCTTGACATTGAATGCAAAGAAGTGAAGACTCCTATGATCAAATTGTTTTGTTATAGCAACAGGACCTTACTTAACTAGAAACCCCAAGGCTTTCTTAAATCCAAAAGTTTGTGCAATGTTTTATAGAGTTTCAATTGAAAGAATAAAGTATTTCTTGGAAAGAGCATATTTTCTTGAACCATGGATACTATATTACACTGTAAGTAACCTATCTTCCTAGTTTTTTCTTTCTTTTCTTTGATCTCCTAATATAAAATGTATATTTCCTAAAAGTCAGGGAGGAGAGAAATCAGTTCTGTTAGCGCCTCTCTCCTGCAGCTGCTAGTGTTGGAGGAAAGATGCCCCAGCTGCTTCTGATTCAAATCTAATTCAAAGCTTTGTTTCCTTTAAATCCTCATGTTAGGCATGTGACAGGTGTTCAATTCATACCTGTTGATTGACTGAATTGAAATTGATTAACTCTCTTTAATAAGGAGTCTGGAGAACGGCATTTTCCTCTGATTTTTTTTTACATGAGGACATCTGCCCCCTGCATTTGGAGTCCTCATCTCTGCTGGATATACACTCTGAGGCTTGTGGTGAAGATCCAATTTCTTGCCCTGAAAAATATGCCTGGCAAGACTCCATAGTTCTAATTAAACTCTCTTTTCTGAGTTTAAAGTGAATTATATACACAGTAGTGGCAAGCACTGTAGACTTACTACCTTATGGACTCTTTTTAAAATCTAAAGTTGTAGCCAATAATCTCATGAAAAAGAATGTCACTGAAGCAGCGGCTGTAGCCACCTCTGCTTTGCAGGCCCTTGTTTGTCCCCCTTGGGGTGACATTTGGTGTGGCCCGGAGTCGCTGCTGTCAGCAGGATCCTCCAGGGCAGAAGGGTGTTGTCTGACTTGTTTTGTCCACAAGCTGTTCTATCCCCCAAAGACTGACAGCGAATAGACTCCTGGCTGAATATCAAGTGGGGAGCTGTGACAGGCTGACATCCCTCAGAATTTCTACAGTAACCACTCAAACTGCTATGCCTCGGGCTCTGCTCAATCTGCAATAAAACATTTAGCAAAACCACCCGAACCCCATTCCTGTACAAATGGAGCAGAAAAGCTTGATTTCAAGACTGGCAGGCAGTTTAAACATTCTTCCCAAAGAAGTGCTTCTGGGAATTAAGTGTGTATACAAAAACCACCAATGTCCATTACTGAAGTGGGAATGTGAAGAAATCAATTTGTTTCTGTTTAGAAAACACTTTCTCTTTAGGTTTTTTAAAATTTAAGCCAGGATATAAAAGGCACTATTTTGTTTTAAAAGCTAGGTGGAGTTACAGGGTTAGAATGTAAACCCAAGGAGAGATAATTTTTTGATTTATTTGAAATTAACTCGATGGTCAGTTGCTTGAAATCATCTACCTACGGAATCATCATGAATGTGAATAGTCACGTTGGTGGCTTTAATGGAGGAGGGATACAGAAAGAAGGGACTAAGAGAAGGGAAAGTGCTGCTGGTTAGAGGAGAAAGGGCAGGTGGTGGTGAAGGTCATCCTGTAGCCCAGGAACCT
Source organism: Aplodontia rufa (assembly GCA_004027875.1). Classification (NCBI taxonomy): domain Eukaryota; kingdom Metazoa; phylum Chordata; class Mammalia; order Rodentia; family Aplodontiidae; genus Aplodontia; species Aplodontia rufa. The sequence goes on along the minus strand of PVKS010006843.1, from coordinate 52,517 downwards.
TCCCATCAAAAGGGAAATAACTAGCCCTTCCATTTCCCAATTTTTTTTTTTGAAAGCTGGTAGAGAGACTACATCTAGCAAGAAGATCTGAGAGGTTCTTAGAGGACTGACTTACTGACTTATGAATGGAGGAGCCTCCAGGAACGTGCAGTATAGGAAAGGAGAAAATCATTGGTGTATCAAGCAGGACTTCTTTTACAAGTGATGAGTTTTTTCAGTTTTGTTTTTGTACAAAAGAATAAAAAACAAAAAGGATTCATTGAAACAATGCAGAAGAGAAGAAGAAAAATGTTTAAAAGCAGGTTTTAATCACCCAGACAATAGTAATGGTTGTCGATTTAAAAGATGGGAGATATTATAGCATGTTTATATGCTGGGATCGATCCAAGAGAGAGAGAGAAACTGATGATGTAACAGAGAGATGGGCAATCTTTAGAGCTTCATTCTTCTTTTTTTAAAATTTTATTTATTTATTTTTTATTAGAAGTATATAGAGATACAATTGCAGCTTGATGTCAGATTTGAATGCACCACCCCATGATACATACTTCCTGACCTAAGGGCCAGAAAACTAAGTAGAGCTTTGTTCTTGAGTAGGCATGAGAAGATGAAATCTGGTCCGTAGCTGGAACAGCTTGACTGAGAGAAGAGCATGGGCAGTTTACCTTTAGAAAAAGAAAGCATGCTACTCAGTGATGCTGACTAGGTGCTGTGATATGGTCAACGGTTTATTTCATGCTTATATCATAGTCAAGCGCAGGAAAAGCAGCTATCCTGGGCAGAACCCCTGTCATTGGTGGGTTCCTCCTAGAACTTGGACATCATTCATGCTGTGTGAATCTTCCATCCTGGAATCCTTTACTTCCTGCTACGTAGGTGCAATAGAAGGAGTAAGCCAAGATTCTTAAGGGAGATTTGAGGGGCCAGTGTAGAAATGGCTTCTTTTACTTTCTGCCATGTTCCTTTGGCTACGACTAATGTGCTAACTCAATCACAGGGAAGGCTGGAAAATACAATCTTCATGTGTTCTCTGGAAAGATAAATAGAACTAAAGAGCTTCAACTGGTCTCTGTCACAGGAGGGAAGGCAGACCATAGAGATGCTTATGATCTTTTGTTAGTAGGAATAGTTGTGGGAGTTTGCAAATTCTCTTGTCTCAGTGAAAGACGACACTAGTAGAGCAGGAGGAGAGTTTGAGAAAAGGGGGAAGGTGTAAAATGGTCAAGAAAGAGGGTGGAGAGTAAATGGCTTGAGGAAATGCTGTAGAATAACTCTAAGAAAATTCTTATAAGGCCCTAGGCTTGGATGGTGGCAGCTTACCATCTGTGGGCTTAACAGTGGGAAGATGAACTGGAAGCTGAAGCTCTATGTACACATAGGCCTGTTACTCTGAATGATAGCCATGACCTTCAGAAAGCCTTGATCATTGCTTAATTTCTGCTTCCTTTATTTATTTTTTATGGTGCATTATAGTTGTACATAATGATGGGATTTGTTGTCACACATTCATACATGCACACAATACAACAATATAATTTGACAAACATCTCCCTGCCCCCATTGCTCCCCCACCTCCCTCCACCCATTCCTTAGTCCTTTGCTTCTCTTTCTGGAGTATATATTTATTACAATATACACAAGTATAGCAACATAATTTTTATACCTGTGAAGAACTTTTTTAAAATGTATGTTACAGTAGTATATACAATGACCTACTTAAAAAATATGAAATGCTTCACGATTTTGCATGTCATTCTTGCATAAGGGCCACGCTAATCTTCTCTGTCTCGTTTCAATTTTAGTATATATGCTGCAGAAGTTAGCACTAATTTCTGCTTCCTAAATATCACACAAATTTCTATATTGGGCAACCATAATCTGAAGTTGTATAGGGAAAGGAATTCTGGGAGATGTAGTTCCTTAGTCAAGGTGACAACCAAAACAATGTAGTATACTTGATTTTCTTTTTCATAAACCACCTATCACTATCTGATGAATTTTACATTTGCTTTCTTTGCTTTCTCATTAGAAAACTAAACTTCACAAAGACAAAAATTTTACATTATTCTCTTTTCCCCAGCACCTAGAAAATATCCAGTACAGAAAGTGTGGAATGAATGAGTAAATTTTTTGGATATCTTTCTAGATGTCTTTCTATATATCTGTACATACCCACCTCCCCACACACATTGATATAGGGATAAAATTTTACAGAAACAGGATCATGCTCTATATTTATAGCTCTGTAAATATTTAGTTATTTCATTTATTATAAAGTCACAGAGATATTTTAGTAACTATTGGTTCCTATCACATTTTAAAATTGTTATAAAGAATTCCTTCATGTCTGTCAGTCTCAGTAATTATTCATGTAGCTAATCACAATAATGTAATTAATTGGTTCCTATTGGTAGATATTCTGCTAAGCTGTCCCTAGGCTAATATGGGAGGATTGATGGAAATCATGGAAAGGTCTGGTTCAGATTCTTTGAAATAAAGCCAAAACAATATAACTTCCTCTATATAATCTCAGATTCATTAATCTATGCAAATATAGCTTGAACCTTTCCCTAGCCATGTAGGGGGAGTGTTCTTAAAGAGGTGCTATGGATGTTATGATTTAGATATTAGGTGTCCCCCAAAATATCATGTGTGAGACAATGCAAGGAAGTTTGGAGATTAAATGATTGGGTTATGAGAGCCTTACCTAATTTCTGCATTAATCCCCTACCAGGGCTTACAGTTACTTGTGGTAACTGTAGAAAGGTATGGTGTGGCTGGAGAAGGTGGGTCTTTGGGAGTGTGCCATTGTGGTATATATTTTGTCTGTGGTGAGGGTTTCTTTCTCTTTGTCTCTCTCTGCTTCATGGGGACCATGTCCTGAGCCACATTCCTCCACCAAACTTCTCTGTCATGATGTTCTGCCTCACCTCGCACAGAGCAATGAAGTTGGCAGTCTATGGACCGAGACCTCTGAAAATGTGAGATCCAAATAAGCTTCTTCTCTTCTAAAATTGTTCTTGTGAAGTCTTTTGGTCACAGCAGCAAAACAGCTGACTAAAACTCTGGGTTGGGGGATAGTGTAGGGAGTGGGTTATACTCACTAGAAGGTCTTTACACATGCCAAACTAGACAGAAGATGTGATGATTTGCAAATATTCAGTAATACAGTCTAAGAAGCAAGAGGCACCACACTTGGTGTTATCAGTCTCTTAAAACCTCAGATACCTCTGTGCCTTGTTTCTACAATTTTTCTTCATTCCTCCTTTAATAGGATATGGGAGAAATGGGACCATAAAAGATGAAGCTATGGTGTTTTCTGGAGTAATGCTTTGGAGCCCAACTACACACAGTCTCCTACTGCAACTTAAACTGCAGGCCTAAATTAGGAAACTGATTATATCATGAACTCAAGGAAGAGTAGGCACAGTGCTCTAAATTTAGGGCTGAGAAATTTCAGAATTTCTTTATTACTCATCACAGTGTCATGGATATCCCTCAAAGTAGAGAATTCACAACATTTACAATGCATCCAAAATACCTAGTTGTCACCACAGACTGATTAAATCAAGGGTCCAGGAAGGGAGCCTGGACATTGGCCTCTGCAAAATCTGAACACAGTGAGCAAGAAATACCGCAAATGATGCGTTTCTGCAACGTCTGTGCTTTGAAGCAGGGAATCTGGGGTTCTGTGACTGTGTGAGGCAAGGGAGAGCTGGTTTTGGAAAACATGGTCAGATGGTGTCAGCAGCAGCTGCAGCAGAAAGCTGGCTGGAGTCTAGTCATCGGTTACCAGGCAGCACCTGCTGCGTCCGTGCTGGGGGAGCTGGAGCCCACTGGGCTGAATCGCAGATTCCCACAGTGTGCTTTGCCCCGGGGCTCAAATTTGTGGCCAGCGCTCACCTTGGCGTCAGTCTTGTCTTACGTGCTCTTTCGTCCACTGCTTTCTGCTTTCACAGATGGCAGCTGAGGCTTCAATCTGCGAACATTTCTAGCAAATACTACATTATGTAGAGAGTGCTTTATTCCCTAGATAGAAACTACTGAGAGATCTTGTAGTAAATTTCCAGAAATATTATCATTTGTATGTTCCTCATTCAATTGCCCAAAGGTTTTGTTTCATTTTGTATTTCCTGAGTGAGAAAAATATGTTAAACATATATAGATTGGTTCCACTTTTATAACAGCTAAGATTGTCAAATCATAAAAAAAATATATATTGTATTTCCTGAAGAAAGGCATGGAATAAAATACACTAGCTGTTAACAATTGGTATCTTGGAGTGGGAAGCAAGGATAAGATGGGAGAGGGGTAATTAATTACGTTGCATTGTGTTACTAGGCATAGGGAACACATTTCAGTTCCTTGTGTTCAATGCAAAATGTGAGTGGAAGGAGGGCTTATTATGACAGTATGGAATCCTGCTGCTGAAGTCACTACAGACTGTTCTTTCATTCGTTCAACATGTTAAATGAGTCAGTACTGTGTCCCAAATACTGTCCTGCCATTGTTCTGGGTTCTGGCCCAGCAACTCAAAGGAAAAAAACATCTGCCTTCTCTTGTGGATAAAACAAATATTAAAGAAATAGCACAAATGGTAGGTAGTGAGAAGTAGCACTGAAGAAAGCTAAAGCAGTGTGTGAAGACAGATAATGAGGTGGTGGTCAGTGTGGACCTCACTGAGATGGTACCACTTTGGTTGAGAATTGATTCAGTGAAGAAGAAGCCATGAAGGACTGGAAGAACAAAGTTCCAGGCAAAGGAAATAACATTCAAAGTCAAAGAAGAACACAGGGTGGCTCTCAAGGAAAGAAGGACAGAGAGGAGGTCACAGAGCTATCACACCCAGATGATGCAGGTCTTAGTGTTTGGAGGTAAGGACTTGGGGTTTTTGTGAATGTGATGGGGGGGACAGTCATTGAGCAGGGGGACAACATAATTTGCATTTGAAAAAGGTCACTGCTTATATTGTGTGAATCAAGTATTTGGGGACAAAACTAGAAGGCAGGGGCCAAATACGAGACTGTTTTATTAGTTGTGAGAAAAGAATCTAGGTGAATGTGTCGACCTTTTTAATGTTTTGGCTAATATCCTCTGTTGTTATTTATTCTTTGTTGCTCTTGGGCACAAAAGGAAGACCCAAAAGGAAGCCTCTCTGAGGCCACAGGTGTGGAGTGGTTGAAGATATTGCAACTGAAGCAGGTTTCATAAGAGTCAGAGATACCTGATCATATAATTAATTTTTTCCTCTGGACCTGTCAAGCCCACTTACAAATGCATCACTCCAATTGTGTGATGAAATGCTGCTGATCTTATAACTCAGTCTATCAGATTTCATGAAGCTTATGATGAGCAGCTTAATTGTGCAGCTAGTAGATGCCAGCGCTCAAGCACATAATCTCTTTTGGAGGCTTTTAGCTCTTTAGGAGTTCTTGTTCAAATGGTGAGTACATATCTGCTCTAAGAATCCCAAAGGTTTGTACTTTAACTCTTCTATTTGGCTCTACTGTAGAACTTTCTTTTGAATTGAACCCTACAGGAAAACTGTAGGGTTCTGATCTTTTGGTACCTGATTAATGAATCAGAGCAAGTTTTCAAAGTCCAACCCTATATTGCCTCCTCAAACAAAGATCCTTATTAAATGATATGCTATCTTCTTAGAAGTAGAAGGTATAAGGAAAAATAACTGGTATTTATTTCAGAGGGAAGTCCCTAGACTGTGGAACTTCACAAAACCTCACTGATGTAGCTCTCTGATGTAAAGTTTGTGTCTCATCTTTTGACCTGGATCTCTCCTACAAGAACACATTGGGTCTAATGAGCATGATGCTGAGCATTGGGTTAAATACCAGTCAATGCCTAGGAAAGCTTGCAGTGAGATAAGAAGAACTCTAAAGAACGAAGGAAATGGAGAGGGGAAGCTGACTACTTCCCTTATCTCCAGTCTTTAGTTGTGGGTCAACATGGAGTGTTTGTGGTTGTAAAGTAAAAGAATGTACTTCTAAAATATCTTAAGAATACCACCTGCACAATGGTCATGCAGCCTACCCTATGTGCCTTCCCCCTGCTTGTAGGTGTGGTGTCACTCCTGCCACTGCTGAGGAGTAAATGAGTAATACTGTCCAAACTCTCTCTGCTGAGTTGCCCAAGTCTTCTTTGGGATTAGGGAACAGTATGCTAGGATTTTTGCAGCCCTGGGATTGAATAACTGGCATAGTCATTAGGATCACAAAGAGGAGTGTGTTGGGTTGAGTCCAGAGTTGGAAAAGGACATGGGAAGATGGGATAATTTTGAACGGTATGGAATTGTCTAAAACGACTTCAGCGACTGCCCACCTGCTTATGTCAGTGCTTTAATTCAGTGATAAAAACATGGGGTAATTATTAAATGGGTTGAGTTTTGCCACTCAAAACACATAGCCAGATTTAGGAGGTATTCTTATGCCCACAGGGACCTGGACCTCACTGAAAGAGTTATAGAACTATTTGAGGGAACTGGGACTGGAACATGCTATTTATGTACAGCCTTTCACGGGACTGGGAAGTATGACTTCCGCTGCCAGAATGAGGACTGCAGTGTTATATGTGGCCCCTTCATCCATTTATGATGCCATAGTATTCATATTATCCTCAATATTATACTGGATTAAGTTCCCAGTACCAGATAAATCAATAAAACAAATGTCCACAATCTCTCCATTGAGTCCCTTAAGCTCTTTCTTTGGGATCAGCAAACAGTACTTGGGGTATTCAAAGCCCTGGGGCAGACCAGCAATATATTAAAGTAGTGTGACCTACTATAGGCTGTCAGGATGATTAAACTCTTCAGGGACTATATTTTGGAACAGAATGGAGTGTACATATAGCCCTGAAGTAAGAAGAGGATTGTATAATGCCTTTTTTTGCAAGGTAAAATTAATCTTCCTACATTCAGGAGATTAGGTGTTTACATTTTGGGGCAGAATATTATTTTGCCTTTTACAATTCTAATTCAGAATTTTCTTTCAGCAAGAGAATTCCATACCTAATTGTTACCCTTCTTGTAGCAAATATTGCTAGTCTGTCAGGGAGATAGTCATCAGCATGATTACAAGAAGGTTATGTCTTTTGTCCTCTTTCCTTTCAGTGACTGGAGAGAAATAGAGGATGTACCAGGTGCTTTAATTCTTCCTTCCAAGACTGATTGGCTTTACCTCAATAGGAAACCAGGAACTGTGGAACTTAGCTGTTAATTGTGCCATCCAACATCTTTCTACTACTTTCATTGTTTTCTGTGTGTCTATTAACCTATCCATCAATTCTCTACCAGTCCATCCAACCATCCATCCATCCATTCATCTACATAAGTTGACTTCTGAAAATTGTTTATGATATTTTACAAAATATTTAATTCAATCACTAAGCACAAATCACCCACAAAACTAAGCAAACATTTATCTTCCCAGATAAGGGGGACAGGGTGCAAAGAACATGAACAGGGAGAAGGGAGAGATCAAGAATTACTTCTAGGAGGGACGGTGAAGCTGGGTGTGGTAGATTTCTGACCACTACTTTGTAAAGCAGAAGGTAGCCCATGCAGGGTCTGAATCAAGTCGTCAAGGAGGGGCACTGCCTTCAGAATTCTCGGATAGAGTACTTAGTCTGCTATGTTCTTCTCACTATTTTTGCCTCTATCTTTGAGAATTTTGATTATCAGAATGTAAACAATTAAGAAATTCAATGAGATTTTGAAATGAAAATATAACATTTGTAGGATCCTTTAAGCAGATGTCAAACTTGGTGTTTTCTTCAAGTTTCTCCAATTTTGTGAAAACAAAGCATTACGGATGTGTCAGGAAAGTGAAGCAATCCCAGCTTTCTTGTTTTAATAATTTATTATGCATGTATGTATTCATGAATGCTATGTTTTTGCTTCTTACTTTCTGCATTTCACGTCATGTGTTTGATGCATGTTCAATAAAACAGTAACTGTCTTTTTAGCTTTAATATAGAGTTTCAGTATATACCTGAGCTAGATTGTTTTCTGGTTGATAAATGTTTTAGTTTTTTCCATCATAACTAATTGTGAATACTTGTGAATATTTATCTTGGATAGACAACAGAAGTAGAATTTTGGTGGTTGTGTGTATATCATATGTATGTATATACCAATTCCTCTTGAAATGGGTTTCACTAATCTACATTTCCACATACAACATAAAAGAGTTCTTTTTATAAATGTAGTAAGTAGATTATACCAAACTAAATGCAATGGTGAAATTGGATGTTCAGGTTCAAGGATTAATCAGTAGCATTAGTACATTTCCAAATCTTGATTAGCATAAGTGTGGATCAATAGTTTTGACCCAAGTGCTATATAAACCTCTAGACTAGTACACTCAGAAGGCAACCCTGTTGGGTCCCTTCTCGCCCTTAAGGAATTCTGTTTCTATGCACGCTTGAATAAATCCTACTTTTACAATCACTCATTGTGATCTGTGGATTTCACATTTGCAATTTGTGAGACAAGAATCCAGAAAGAAGAAATTGATGGTGAGCTGCTGAGGTCTGCTGTAACCCTGGAGAGCATAGCCTGTCATTAAGAGCTGCAACAAGTTTCTCAGCTACAGGGAACTGCAGTTTATGCAGACTCCACCTGCCTGCAGAAGTGGAGAAAGTCCAACTTCACTAGCACTTGCAGTTTCTAACTCCTAGGTTTTGGGTGCACTTTGAGTTGACTTTCATGCAAACTGGAAGATGGGGATCTAGTTTATTCTTCTACATGTGGAAATCCACTTTTCAACCATTTGTTGAAGAGGCTACCTTTCCTCTAGCATGTTTTTAACACCTTTGTGAAAGATCATTTGACTATCTTTGTGGGCTTGTATTTTTGTTTCTATTTCATTGTTCTACATTTCTTATTTCATACAGTTTTTGTTTACATAGTTTTGTAGAATCATTTGAAATTGGGTGTTGTTGTGCCTCCGGCATTGTTATTTTTGTTCAAAATTGCTGTGTGTATTCTTTTCGTCTTTCATATGAATTTTAGAACTATTTTTTTCTAGTTTTGTGAAGAATTTAATTGGCATTTTGATAGGGATTGCATTGAATATATAGTTTTCTTTTGATAATATGGCTATTTTAACAATACTGATTCATTGATATGCTGATTTTTTTCTTTCAGGACTTGAAATACATCATTAAATACCTGCTGGTTAAAAGATTTTTGTTAGTCTAATGGGGTTTCCCTTAAATGTTAGTTGGTGCTTTTCTCTCATAGATTTAATTTTTTTTGTCCTGTTCTTTATCAAAAGTTTGACCGTTAATAGGTCATGGTGATGTTTTTTTTGGTTATGTCTGTTTGGGATTTTATATATCTCTTATACCTTGATGCCCATGCATTCCCAAGATTAGGGAAGTTTTCTGTGATTATGTCATTGAATAGTTCTTCTATGCCCTTACCCTTTCTTCCCCTTAAGCTATGCCAATAAAGTAGAATTTTATTCTTCTAATGGTGTTCCAAAGTTCTTCAATGCTGGCTTTATTCTTATCTTTTTCTTCATTTCTGTCTTAATGTGATGATATTTTAAAAGATCTGTCTTCACACTCTGATACTCTTTTTTTCCACTTGATCAACAGTTGAAGCTTTCAACTGAATTTGTAATCTGATTTATACAGCTCTACATTTCCAAGATTTATGAAAATGCCTTTTTCAAACTCTTCCTTTGCTGCATTTTTCATTCACAACCTACATTGTCTTCCTAATTTAACTATTTATCTGCATTCTCTTGGATCTCAGTGAATTTAAAAAATCATTCTTTTGAATTCTTTATCAGGAATTGTAACCACTTCAAAATCTTTGGACTGTTATTAGGGAGTTATGGATTCTGGGTGTCATTGCCTTGTTTTTTCATATTTCTTGTGTTTCTTTGTTGAGATGTGTGTGTCTGGTGAATTGGATATCTCTGCCACTTTTCTGAAATGGCCTTTGTAGTAAGTGGTGTTCTCTTAAATAAGTGTCTTGGGGTATTGATTTGTCATGAAATGTTGAATTTATTTCCAGATGAGTACCATAGTCTGATCTCTCTATAGCTTCTTTGTGTTTGACTAGTGAGATTGGGTGCAACATATTTTGTATTGGAGTTAGAAAAACCTATCTCACCTATTGCAGTAGAGTGGAGACACTAGCATTTCAGGTAAGACACTTACCCTCTGATTAGACACTAACATGGGCCCTGGTACTTCACAGGGAGCAGTGAGGGAGGAACTGCAACTCTCACTCGGTGGCATTCACACCCAGTCTTGTCTGCAGTGTGCCATCAAACAAGCTGGGTTTGTCCACTGAGGGGAACTGTGTAGATGTAGAAGCATCTATTCTGCTTCTACAGATGTGGTCTTCCAGAAGCAGAACCCCAGACCCTCCTCCCTCAGTTATTCACATTTGGACTTGGCCCTCTTTCTTTCATTTGTAGTGCCCACCAGGGATTGAGTGGGAGTGGGTCACAATGGAATCAGGAAAAGTTCCCCTTGGCTGAGGTGCTTATAGGAGGGACTGTTGGATATTACTGATGCCATGAAACTTTCTCTCTGCATCTTCGTAAGCTGTGTACCTCACGGATGGGGTCACCATGGGAGAAGGCCTGTATTGGTAACATATGCTCCAGCATGCTTCTGCGGATGGAGAAGCAGTGAAAACTCACAGGTCCTTCTCTTCCCTTCTAGTGACAGGTGCCAGTGTCTGGTGCTGGGAAAGGGCAGCAAAAGTACACAGGCAATGGCACAGTCCTGGCACCCATGTGAGACCACATGTGACTAGTCATCTCAGAGGGCAGGTTGCTGATCCCCAGAATCTTATAGACAGCTACCCTGAGCATTACAACACCTGCTCCTCACTACACAGCGCTCTCAGTGGTCAGAGTCGGTCCACCAATTCAACTTGTCAAGTTTCCTAGAAAAGCATATTGGGGTTTTGATAGCAATTATTCTGAATATACAAATAGGTTTTCTACTGTTAGATGACCCTTGAATTCCTGGAATAACGTGTATTATATTATGTCATATTATTTGTTGTTCTGCTGTATTTAATTTGCCAACATTTATTTAAAGAGAGACAGAAAGAGTTAATTTAATTATTTTTTCATCTGGTTTTTATTTTTCCTCCACTTAGTTGTGTTTGTGGTGCTAGGGTTCAAACCCAGTTCCTCACACATGCCAGGTAAGTGGTCTACTGCTGAGCCACCTCTCCAGACCATAATTTGTTAACATTTTGCATGGGATTTATTTTAATTTTTATATTCATATGTAATTTTGGCCTTTAGTTTTCTTTCTTAACTTTGTCTGATGTGAGTATTAAGGTAGTAAAAGACTCAGGAAATGAGTTGCAAAGATTTTCCTTTCTCTGTTGTCTAGAACAGAGGCTGGCAAGCTATGGCCTGCTTGCAAAATTTGATACATTGCCTATTTTTTAAGATAAAATTTTGTTAGAGCACAGTTTTATCCATTTGTCTATTATTGTCTATGGCTGTTTTGTACTATAATACAGTTTCACCAGAGATTATGAGATTTATGTGGGAAAAAAGTATACCTCACCAAGTAGAAGGAAATGGTAAAGTTGAAGGCCAAAACTGACGAAATCCAAAGGAAAGAGAAAATAGAGAACACCAGCAGAGTTAAAAGATAATTATTAGAAAACATGAATGAAAAAACCTCTACCAAGATTGACCACAAAATGTGAATAAAACTTCATTAAAAATGGAAAAGGGGCTGGAGTGGTGGCTCAGTGGTTACAGTGCTTGCCTGACATGCATAAGGACCTGGGTTCAAACCCCAGCACTACATACACAATTAAGCGTCAGAGAAAAAAAAAACAGATTAAAAAAATGAAGAAATTTGATTCTTTCTCTCTCTCTTTCCCTCTCTCTTTCCAAAAAAAGGGGGAGGGGAAGGGGGACATAATTAATGCTACAGTTCAAATTTTTTAACATAAAGATCATAATAGAATATAAACTATGGTATTTCAACCAAATTTTAAGACTTGGATGAAATAGACATTTTAGTAAGAAAATAAATATTTCTGAAGGTATCAGTTTTGATTGGAGAATAGGCTCCAAATAGATGCACAGTATAACAATGCAATGGACACTGTATTTAATAATCTATCTACTCAAGGTGCACATACACATGCAAATACACACACATCCACTAGGACCAGACGGTAAACAAGATTTACCAAATTTCAAGAGCAATCTTATTTATATAAAGAGTTCTAGGTGGGATTCGGAAGCGGGGAGCATTTACATTCCTTCTGTAAGGCAGGACGGAAATGGAGAAAACTACCTTTCTGCAAGGTGGGTGTAGGACAAATTCCATTAAAACCCAATATTAGACAAAGAATATTAGAGACTCAGAGGTTAGGCTGCATTAACCAAGGAGGTTAATGCCTTGATCTCAGGTGGCCAGCGGAGGTGGGCCCCACCCCACTGCGGCACCCAGGGCACCTGAGCAAGCTCGGCCGAAAGAGGTAGGAGAGCAGAAACACACGAAGGACAGATCTGGCGTTGAGAACCCTGAGGCGAGGAGGGCTCCCAGTCCTTGGCTGAGCCCAGGGGCAACACTCTAGCACATAAGAGATGAAGTGGTTCCAAGTAGGATCCAGAGACTTGGGATGGTCACCATCTAGAAAAAACAGAGTTCCAGAAACCAGGAATTGAACCAAGAGCCTGGCAACCCATCTGAGTGGCAACACTAGGAGCCGGGAGAACCCGGTGAGTGTATGAGACGAAGGCTGGGAACCCTGAGTTGGTGGCCACCCCAAAAGCCAGATGACCCAGCAGCTGCTCCAAGAGGCAGGTGACCCAGCTGAATGAGGCACTCAGGCACCAGGAGATCCCAGAAGATAGCGGAACATCATTAATTAGCACTTGCTGTGAAGCTTAGGGACCACCTAGATAAAAGCCCAAAACAGACACAGAGAATACTCTGTCCAGAGAGTGAGAGTCTTAAGCTGTAAAAAGCAAAGGCATACCAATTCTGTTAGCTCCCCCTTCAGGTCTGGAGGCACAGGTAACCAGATGAAATGGGATAGCAGTCTGAACTGGTGGGCACAAGTGCACTCAGGACTAAGCCCAGGAAGTCCAGAAAGGCTGTGTTTATGGACAATACAGGTCTAGAGGGACTGCACCCCCACCCATGACAAGAATTCAGGGGAGAGTCCTGAGGTCTGATTTCCAGCTGAGACTGGCAAAGGTCAGACACTAGGTGGGTGATTATCTAATCTCTCCCAATCAGGCACCACCCAGAAAAGTCCCAGAGGTCTGATTCTACCCAGCTCACCCACCCAAACCTTCACTCTCAACCCAGTAGCAGATACACTGAGAGTACCTGAATGCAGGATCTGGGTGGTTCAGTCAAAACTCCTATTGACAGTGACTTTCTGCCCCCATGGTCTATGTTGACCACCTCAGTGGAAATATTTGTCTCAACCTTTCATGGAGATGTTTTGTTTGTTTTTCTCTTTTTCTTTCTTAAGTCTCCTCCCCATTTTCTCTCTTTTTTATTTTCCCTCTCTTCTCTTCATTTTGAGCATTTCCTTTAATATAAATATTTTTCTTGCTCTGCATTCTGTGGGTTGGGCTTTTGATCAGTAATTGTTTTTAAGTCATATTTTCTATCATTTGGATGATCTGCTGACTTCCCCTCTACCCTTCCTTCTGGTATCAGCCAAATTCTATTGCTCTCCCACTCTTCCTTTATATTATTACCTATTTTTCCCTTTTTTGCTTATCCATCACATATTACGTCTTCTCTTCTTTCTTCCTGTACATGCTCTGAAATTACTTTCCCTCTACCTTCCTTTCCACCTCCTAGCCCCAATTGGTTTGTATCACTTGAGCCCTCACTATTAATGCTGTGTATCCATCACTGCTGTGAATGCCAATGTTGATAACTGGTTTTGGTTTTTGACCCAGATATAGAAGACAGTTAAATATTGTTTTCTCTGAAGATAGTTGTTGACCCTACCATTTCTCTTAGGTGGCAATTAAATTGTAGTAGTTATGGTAGGTTCTAAGTAACTAGGTTAATGCTGTATATTGGCGGTCAATATTGCTTCTTTTTCTGTAATTCGTGAGGTGCTGGTAATCCATAGAATAGGGATTCTACTGCTGAACTTAACTTACCCAACAGTACTCCAAACCAAGAGAGGAAGGAGTAAAAAACACCAATCCATTAACAAAGGCCCAAGGAGGAATAATCAGAGAGGGATCCATCCCCCTGGTAATACCCCTGCATCAAATCCAGTGTGAAACCTTGGAACAAATAAGTCCATTGTGCATAAAGGCTTACACACAAATTAAGAAGAGAAAGAATACACTTCTATTTAAGAAGCAAGAAGAAACCCTTCAAAAAATGAGGAAGCAGGCAAGCAAACTCCCCACCTCTGACCCACAATTCCACAACAAGAGTCCACTGATAGAGAGCTGGATGAAAACCAAGAGAAAATGATAATAATCTAATCGTTTAAATGATCAAATAATTAAGAAAAAAAGATTTAAGGAAGGAAATAAGAAAGCAAGCACAGAAGCTGAAAGATTACTTTAACAATGAAATAGATACACTGAAAAGAAACATAGCAGAACACTTAGAATTGAAAGACAGTCAACCAAATTAAAAACTCAATTGAAGAAAATTTTAATAACAGATTAAATTCAGTATAACATAGAACCTCAGCTCTTGAAGAAAGAACTTCTGATAATGATGACAAGCTAAGTAATCTTGAATGAATGGAAGAAAGGAAAAGGAAAAAAAAAACTTACAGAATATGATCAGAATTTTCAAGAGGCCTGGGATGAAATCAGAAGACCAAATCTTCCAATAGAGGAGAACATTGAACTACAAATGAATGGCATAAAACATATTCTGAATGAAATAAAAAAGAAAATTTCTCCCATATTAGAAATGAGACAGTCATGAACATCCAGGAACTGCATAGGACACCAAATAGACCTAACTAAATTAGAAATTCTCTCAGACACATCACATTCAAAATATATAACAGGTAAAATAAGGGAAAAATTTTACAAGCTGCAAGAGGGAAACACCAAGTTACATTCAGGGGAAAACAAACAGGAGTACCTCTGATTTCTGAACTCTGACCTTAAAGCAAGGAGGGTATGGAATGAGATGTTCTAAACCCTGAAAAATAACAACTGTCAGGTAAGGTTACTATACCCAGCAAAACTCAGCTTCAAATTTGACAGGGAAATTAAAAACATTCCACAACACACACAAAATAGCAGCATTCATGAGAACAAAACCAGCAGTACAAAGAATACTCAAAGATAAACTCCAAATAGTCAAAGAAGCAGACAATTCCCAAAGCCCACAAGCGGATCTTGTATCCTTCAATTTTGCTAAATTCATTTATAAGCTCTAGAAGTCTTCTAATGGAGTTCTCTGGGTCTTCTAGGTATACGATCATATCACCTCCTTACAGCCCTTCAAGAACTGCTGCAGGTTGAACTAGGAGATGCGTTGGTGAGGTCTATGCACCTAGCCCACTTTAGCCAGAGAGGCCCCTTTTGTGTGTGTTTTGCCCTTCCATTCTGGAAAATATCTCCCTTTTGGCACCTTGGGACTAAAACAAGACTGAACACACTCTTAAAAATAACTTGAGCTCCTGATGCTTTGTCATAAATTATAGTTTTCCATTTGTGGCCTTAGACTCCGTCTGGCTCAGCTACCACACTTCATGTAGACCACTACCTGTACATAAAGGAGAGGGCACCACTCACCTGAGGTCAAGTGGTTCTTCTGAAGTCTTTCAAGGAGTCAGTGGTAGAGCCAGCCCAAGCCTTTTGGTTCCTTGCCCCCTCTTCTAAAGTCAGGGCTCCTTCATAGCACAGCGAGGGCATCGTCTGTATGACACTGAGAGCTTAGCACACTTGGACATGTTCAGGTTTCCTGAAAACTATGGGGAGAGTGACATGGATTCATTTCAAAGCACTGCCTGCCTTTTTATCCACCGACTTTGCTCGTTTACCTTTGCTTGTGCCAGCTGACAGGGACCTGTCAATGACTTAATGAGTGGCTGTGATCATAGTCTGTTTTTCAGATTATATAGACAGCCATGACTTTTGAAAAGGACACTCACCACTCCCCAAGAACCAATGGCCCTTTTTCCCTGAGCCCTAGGAACCCCCTGTGGATCAGTGTCTAGTGGAGTAAGAGACAGGCTACAGTCAGCACATGCCTCAAGAGAATCCAGAGAAATTAGAGAAGTCTTTGGGCATTTGCTATATGTATGTATGTGTGTGTGTGTGTGTGTATACATATATATATGCACATATATATGCATATACATACACACATATGAACAAACACATATGCACTAATATACATGATATGTCATGAATCCCTACAGAGTTTGTAGCACGTTTAAAACAAACTGGTTTCCTATACCCACCTCAACTTTCCTTTTAATTACCCTAATTTCCTCCTCAAAAAACAGTCAGCACTTAATAACTTTTGGTGATTTTCTGCTGGAGACTTTTACATCACTTTTTCTTTGCTGCAGTTGTTTCACAGTAGTTAGGAGAAATTATTATTTATATATATATATTTATGGTATGGGGTTTGCTTCTCTGTATCACAATGCCAGGACCTGTTTAAGGGTTTTGTCTGATATATATATATATATATATATATATATATATATATATATATATACACACACTCTAGATAATTCAGATTTTTCACTGTGGAGTTTTATTGGAGTAAGATTACTGCATAAACATTATATCATGCTATATCATTCTGTCTCCACTGACCATTCACAAGAAATCACTTTTTTATAAAAGAGATTGAGTGAGAAAGAGTTAATTTTTGTTTTTTCATCTGGTTTTGGTTTTTCCTCCACTTAGTTGTATATGTGGTGCTGGGGATTGAACCTGGGTCCTCATGCATGCCAGGCAAATGCTCTGCCACTGAGGTACCTATCCAGCCCCAAGAAATTATTTGTCAAAGCTGTTTTTCCTGTAAGTCAAAATTAATTTAAGTAAGATTCAGGTGTATCAAATAAAAATATTTCACACTCACATCTCAGTGTATTTTAAAGAATGTTGGGAATCACAGGTTTTTTTTTTTAAACTTTTTTGTGACTTTCATTGCTCTGATACTTCATTGTGTATGTGGTGATGGGGTCTGAACTCATGTACTTGCGCATGCTTGGCAAGCGCTGTAACCGCCGAGCCACCCCTCCAGTCCAGTAATCAGTTTTTTTTTTAAATTTTTGAGCAACCTTTTGAGATTTTAACAAAACAATATAAAATGTGTATAAGATGTGTATATATTCTGGACATTGCAATTATCCCCAGGAGTGCCCCCCCCAATTACCCTCCCTTATCCCTCCCTTCCCCTTCCCATTATAACTCTAAAAATAGTATTAGATTGTAAAGCATTACATCTTATCTGAATTTAACTCATGTTTCTATACCAACTTTCTCATTGTCCAGGGTCTAGTCCCCACCTCCACAGATGAGTGGAGACAATCGACCCTTAGATCTCTGGGTTAAGCTGATTTTACTCATCATGATCTCTTCCATAGCCATCCATTTACCCTCGAAGGCTGCAATGTCATTGTTTCTAATTGCTGTGTAATATTCCATGGTATAAATGTACCACAGTTTTTGG
>PVKS010006843.1:0-34750 GCA_004027875.1 Aplodontia rufa | reverse complement strand
TGGGTTGTTTCCATAGCCTAGCAATAGTAAATTGTGCTGTGTCACTGTAATGTGTTGATTCTAAGTCCCCTGGAAAGATACCCAGGAGTGGAATAGCAGGGTCGTATGGTGGAGTCATCCCTAGTTTTTTAAGGATTCTCCATACTGCTTTCCAGAGGGGCTGTACCAGTCTGCAGCTCCACCAACAGTGTGCTCTAAATCTTCAGTAATCCCAGTTTTTATGGGATATTTCTTACTCTTTTTGGTGAAAGCACCCGACTGGCTCAAGGATAGGTTCAGGAGTTTCGCTTTTGTTGACAGAGATTTTTTTCTGTCCTTGAACTTGAACTTGGAAGGATATAGGGTTTAGTGGATAGCACCATCTTGCCCCAAGTTAGAGCCTGACAATCAAGTCAATGTGAAGTAGAACTGAACCAAGAAATGGAAAGACATCAGTAATAGAATAAACTGCACCTACAGCCATTTGTATTTCTGGAATTTTTCTTAGTTACATGAGGACAAGAAGCAGCTTTTCTCTCTTCTGCAACACACACACACACACACACCACACAAATATACATCTTTTTAATTAAAAGAGTTTGATTTAAATTATTCTTCACCTGAAACTGAAAGATTCTAACCTCTTCCTTTGATAGACAAGGACTCTGAAATTCAGAGAGAGGAAGTGACTTGTTCAAGATCTCTCAGAAAATAGATTAATGACAGAGCCAGGTACAGCATCCAGGCCCTGACCATGACTTGATTTTTACCAGGGTCTTAGCTGGGTGCATGCATAAGTGGTTTTGGAGCCCCCAAAAGACCGAAGATACTGGTAGAGGAGTGGTCTTAATTAAATATATGGTTGAGAAACATTACAAATGAGTAGTACAATTGCTCATCAAATATATTAAGGTATTGAAATTGAGATAGTGTTTTAGATGCAAATAAACAGCCATTCAGATATATCAAGCTTGTACTAAAAAGAAAACCATAAGTAAAAAATAGGTTAGTTAACTCAAGCAGTTTAGATATAACATAAAGTATCTTGTTCTTAGTAAAATATGGGGACCAGAAGCATAATCTTTGTACATTTGGAAGTTCACTGAATAACAAGCTTATCACCGAAGAAACAATGCTGAAACACCAAATTTGTTCATAGAATTAGAAATACTGTAGAACAATTCCTCCTAAAACAACCTCCTATTTACTCCCACGCCACACACATAGTAGAAGAAATTATTCTTGAGGGAACACACTGGAAACCTGAATAAACCCAAAAGAGAGCCAAGAAAGGAGAGCAGGATGGATTTTGCTTAAATAGGTGTAAAAAAAAAACTATCGAGAAATTATAAATTAAGCTACCTGTAAAAATAAAAGTATGTTGTATTATTGTACCTTAGTTGTCAGATAGGAGTTTTGCTCAAGTTAGACTTCTCAGACTGTCAGGCTTTTAGGAGTTCCATGACAGAATGTGGCATCGTGTGTCCTGAATCCCTAGGTTCTGAGTTCCTCACCCTCCATCACCCACCACTCCACCGCTCAGCCCTGAGGCTTGCCCCTGTTAGCTCATCTCAGATAAAGAGGGTCCTCATACACACAATCTCGACAGTCTGTGTACCTAAGCTCTGTCGTCAAATCCCCTAGAGAGAGTCACTCTTGTGCTGCTTCTTGGGCCTAGGAGCATGCATCTTGGAGGCATTGCTTCTCTTTAAGAGTACAAACCAGAAGAAGAGGTCTACCCATTCTTCAGAAGCAGGCTGAGAGAGAACGATTTCTAGATCCATTGTAAGTGTAAGAGGAACATGATTGTTAAATAAGGAGAACACAAACTCTGGGATACTTCCACTTGGCCTGTGGTCTTTTAGCTCTGAGAGAGGCATTTCCAGAACATTAGATCCCTCTTCCCTGGAAGTTAAGAGTGGTGGTGGTGCTGGCTTTGCCTCCTTTACTCCTCTTTTTGTTTTGGGAACTGGTTCTTAGGAAGATGCAGGGCATGTAGTGTCAGACTAGAACTGTGGCGACGCTGACAGCTGTTATTATAACTAAACAGTTTTCCTATTTTTAAGGGCCAGGGAAGAGGGCATAGGAGGGTGAAGGCAGACAGATGATTGATGCTTTCTGCTGCTTTTGTTTGCTGCAATCTCATCTCTAAAGCAGATGCTTGTTGTTGGACCACTGGACTGGACAGCATCCTTCAACAGCCTCCTTACTCCAGTTGCACTTCAGCAAATACCCCGCCCATTGACCTCTCCAGGCTGCCTATCCTCGGGCCTTTCCCTCTTTCCCCATTCTCATCCCTTAGGTTTACACTTTCTGTGGTCTTTGCCTGCCTTTTGGCTACCTCTGAAATCCACTGTTGGATCATAGCAGTAGCTGAGCTCTTCTACACTCCTTCACCACCTTGTTATGTTCAGACATCATCTTACCCCATCCTTCCCCCAGCCCTGGTCCACCCTTTCTAACCAGCTCTGAGCTTGCTCTACTCTCCTGATTGGAGCATAAAATAAGGATTTAGAGATACAGATCCATACGCAGATAGAAAAGGATGTTAGAAGTCATCTTTGACATCATTTAAGCATTCTTTGGCCCAGTTCTTGTGTTTTATAAAGCAGCAATCCATACCCTTTGAAATCTTATGGAAAGTCGTGGTTTCATCATGACAATTGAGACTGGTGCCCGTGCCTTCCATTCTGCCATAGAAACTCACATCATCATGGTAAAAGAAAAGCTAAGACCAGTTAAATTTAACAAAGTTTATTTGAGTAAGAAAAAGGGTCTAGAGCAGTGCAGCACTCTAGACTGAAGACATTTCACAATGCCCTGTCCCTCCACATGTACAGGTTATATTTATAGTCAGAGAAAAGGAAGTGACGTACCAAGACAATCTGATTGGCCTTGATTGACATTTACCTTAGATCAGCATGTTCTGATGAGTTGACAGCTTGCAGTGGCTGAAGCTTGATTACTTTGATTAGTTGACTTGCTTGATTATGAGTTTACACAGGTTAGGCTATATCTTGCAGGACAAGCTAGTTTGTAATTCACATAGAAGAGATTTTGGGCCAAATTTTGTCTCATATATGGAGGAGGCTTTTTTAAGCCAAATTTATTTTGGTTTAATACACAAGAATTTTTCCTTTTGTTACCAACCTATCATTACTGGAACTAAGAATGAGAAAACCCCTTTCTGGGGAAAAATATATATGTATATATTTTGGTGTGGCTAGTGATTGAACCCAGGACTTCACCCATGCTAGGCAAATTCTAGCACTGAGACACATCCCAACCCTACTGGAATTGTATTTATCTTCTTTTTCAGCTCAGATTTCTCCTTTTGTATGTTTATCTTCATATAAATCTTCCTATTATTTTCTGGTCTATACATACTGAAACAGACCTGTGACTTGGTTCATATTTGGCCCTCTTTCCTCTCAATTTCAAAGTTCTACAGAGAAAATAAGGCAACTTTAAAAATTTTTAATTTCAAAATCTGTTTTGTGAGCATGGGATGGAGACCCTAAGGTTTTTAAGCGGTTCATTTCTCATTGACCTCAGAAAGTGGAAACACAGTCATGAATGTGAGTATATGCTCATTCCTCTAGTTCATTTACTGAAAGTTAATTAATGCTAATTTAAGGCCAGTGCTATTTTTTTGTGTGCTCTTAACCAACGTTGCAACACACAACATACACAAACACATACATGGAGATGTACACATATGAACTGAGTAGAAATGGTTTATAACCTTTTTTACAACAATAAGATCATCTTTGTAAAGAATCATGTGTATCTTGACTAAAAGCAACTAATAGCACATAGGTAATGATTTCTAAGGAAATTCAGTTTGTGTGTGTCTGTGAATGTGTTGCAATATTGGTTAGCATACATAAAAAGTGCTGTTTTCAGTGACTTCAGTATTTATTCAAATCAATTATTCAATTTTTCTAGATTACTTTCTTGGCTTTTGATGTGGCTCAGCAGTAGTTGTCCACATTCTGTGAATTTCATAAGATTTGCTTTTGTTCTCATGGGGACTTGCTGTCTGGTTAGCTCACATCTCTTTTCAGCTCTATAATAGCCATTGAATAAAGGAACACATGATAAATTCAATCAGCAAACCTAGCAAATATTGAGATGAAATATTTATAGTCAACATAGTGTATCAGTTGCTAAACTCATTAGTGAGGCAGTCAATGTAAAGAGAATTAATGTAATTTCCAAATTTAGAAAGAGTGAGAATGGAGGCATTAAGACAGGCTAATTTTTTCTGTTGTTGTTTGAATAATTCTGGAATAATTGGTTAGAAAAATCTTAAATTGGTCATCTGTGACTCATTTCAAAGCATCTTGGTTGCATTTGTTCCTCATTTGTGTTTTTGGAAAATTTGATTATTAGAAACATGAATGAATATGTAATTTATTACTAATATAGTATCTAATAGTAAATTTGTATATTCTGCTACTCTCATCAAAGGGAATCCTGATGTTATTGAGTCTGTGTTCTACACACATTTTTTATTTTGAGCATAATAATGACTATACTGGGTGTATAATTCTTATCCCCATGTTGGAGAGATGGAAACTTTAATATGGGTTATTTGTTTTGGATATGTGTGGTTGCAGAACTGGAGAGTACTAGAAGTTGGACTTGAAGCATTTTTATCTACCTGTCTGCACAGCTCCTGCCACCTTCTTAAAAGATTGATGTGATACTTTCAGTTAGTAGTTTTGTAGCACCTTTAATATGCTCAATTTCTACGTTGATTTTCACTTAACTTCCTTTTGGAATCCTAAACTGAATCCTCATTAAAAAAAGAGGGAAAAACTAGGTATAGGTTAGGTGTAATGTTTCCTCTTCATATAGTGTTCCAACTCCTGGAAATGCAAAATTCTTTTTTTTTATAATTTTTTAAAATTTTGGAACAACCATACAAGTTTTTTTTTTTTTTTTTTTTTTTTTTTTTTTTTTTTTAAAGAGAGAGGGACAGTGAGAGAGACAGAGAAAGAGAGAAACAACTTTATTCAGTTTTTCACATGGCCTTAGTTGCTCCAACACTTAGTTGTGTATGTGGTGCTGGGGTTTGAACCCAGGTCCTCGTTCTTGCCAGGCAAGCGCCGAAACCACTGAGCCACCGCTCCAGCCCCAAACCATACAAGTTTTTAACAAAGTAATATAAAATGTGTATAGATTCTGGATATTAGAATTACCCCCAGGAG
This sequence comes from Aplodontia rufa, assembly GCA_004027875.1. Lineage (NCBI taxonomy): Eukaryota > Metazoa > Chordata > Mammalia > Rodentia > Aplodontiidae > Aplodontia > Aplodontia rufa. Next base: position 29,555 of record PVKS010006843.1, on the reverse strand, counting down.
TGCCCCCCCCACAATTACCCACCCTTACCCTCCCTTCCTTTTCCCACAATATCACTAAAAAAAGGATTATGTTGTCTAACATTACACCTTATCTGGATTTAACACATGATAATAGGCCAACCTTTCTCACTGGCCAGGGTCTAGTCCCAACCTCCACAGATGAGTGGAGACCGTTAACCCTTAGTTCTCTGGGTTAAGCTGATTTTACTCAGCATAATTTCTTCCATAGCCTTCCATTTACCTTCAAAGGCTGCAATATCATTATTTCTAATTGTTGTATAAAATTTCATGTTATAAATGTACCACAATTTTTGGATCCATTCATCCAGTGAGGGACATCTGGGTTGTTTCCATAGCCTAGCAATAGTAAATTGAGCTGCTATGAACATAGATATTGCTGTGTCACTATAATGTGCTGATTCTAAATTCCCTGGAAAGGTTCCCAGGAGTGGAATAGCAGGGTTGTATGGTGGGCTCATCCCTAGTTTTTTGAGGATTCTCCACACTGCTTTCCAGAGGGGCTGTACCAGTCTGCAGCTCCACCAGCAGTGTGTTAGTGTGCCTATCTCTCCACAGCCCCTCCAGCATCTATTATTGTTTATTTTCTTCATCTTTTCCATTCTGACCGCTAAGGTGATATCTTAGTGTGGTTTTCATTTGCATTTCTCTGATAACTAGAGATTTAGAGCACTTTCTCAAGTATTCATTGGCTTGATCAATGTCCTCTGGTGAGAAGTTTCTATTTAGCTCTTTGGCCCATTTATTAATTGGGCTGTTAGTGTTTTTGTAGTTGAAATTTTTGTAGATTCTGGATATGAGACCCTTGTCAGAGGAATCATAGTCCATGATTGTCTCCATTTCCGTAGGAAACTTTTTTTTTGAGAGAGGGACAGTGAGAGAGACAGAGAAAGAGAGAAACAACTTTATTTAGTTTTTCACATGGCCTCAGTTGCTCCAACACTTAGCTGTATACGTGGTGCTGGGGTTTGAACCCGGGTCCTCGTGCTTGCCAGGCAAGCACCGAAACCACTGAGCCAACGTTCCAGCCCAAATAGGAAGCTTCTTGATTCTTTTAATTGTTTCCGTGACAGTACAAAAGCTTTTTAGCTTTATGGCATCCCATTCACTGATTTTTGACTTTACTTCCTTCACTTTTGGAGATATGTTGAGAAATTCTTTGCCTACTCCCAAATGCTGAAGTGTTGGACCTAATTTGTCTTCTATCAGTTGCAAGGTAGCTGGTTTAATACCTAGCTACTTGATCCATTTTGATTTGATTCTTGTGCAAGGAGAAACATATGGGTCTAATTTCAACTTTCTGCAAGTGGATGACCAGTTTGTCCAGCACCATTTGTTGAAAAAATTTTTTTCTATTTAATTTTGGTACTGAGAATTGAAGCTAGGGTCACTTAACCACTGAGCTACATCTCCAGTCCATTTTATTTTTTTATTTTGAGACAAGGTCTCGCTAAGTTGCTTAGGGCCTCACTAAGTTGCTGAGGCTGGTCTCAAACTTGCAATCCTTTTGCCTATGTCTCTCGAGTCACTGGGATTACATGCATGTACCACTACACCTGGCCTGGAAATGCTTTTTTAAACAAAAATTTTTTTTCAGTAAAGCCCATTTTATAGAACCTGAGACATTTTGAAAAGACCTCAATAGAAAAGAACTAAACCTTTAAACAAGACTCCATCTTGCATTATTGGTCACATAGTGACACTTTAGTGCCTAGCAATAAATATAACTAATAATACTAATGATACTAAACCAGACATCATACTTGACATTTTATCTCATAGTAGTTATAGTAGCAATGTTTGAAATTTATTAGGTGAAAAATTCTATGGCTTGCATAAATTAGCTCACATTTTTTTTTTACAACATTTCTATGAGGTAAAAACATCTTCCTTTTACATGTGAGAAGACTGTTCTTTAGAAGATTAAGTTGCCCACATCACATAGCTAGTTAGTATCAGAGTCTAGACTTGATTTTCTAATGAGGAGTTTTTTCCAAACTTGAAAGCAACAACTAATAGACTGTCCTTCAAAACGAAGGGCATAGTCTTATTGAATGCCCTTTTCCACAGTGAAAGCTCATAAAAATTAGCTGCTTTCCCTCCCAAATAATCTGTGAACATGATTCTTGTGTGAAAATTCTCTATCTGCAAAGGCTTTGGAGGATGCAGTCAGTGACATTATTTCAAAGGAGCTTGCAGTCTGTACAGTAGAGATTAGACAGGAACGGAACACAAGAGCCATTTGATATTGTAGTCAGGACCATGTGGGAGGCTGAGACAGAATGCAATGAATGTCTGTAAAGTGTCTTATTCAACTTTGTGTCTCTCACTGCTATCTAACAAAACAATCATATCTATCCATATAAAATTGCTCATATATATAAAAAATTGTGTTTGATGAATAAAACAAAATGGCTAAAGCTATACACTGGTATATGATTCTTAACTGTTTTTATTCTGGATAAATAAAAAAATGCCAAAAGCTACTCATACTATTTAAAAAGAGAGAACTGGAAAAACATGAGAAATTCTAAAAACATGAAGGAAATGGAAAACGAAGTAAAAAAGGGAAGGAAAAAAAGAAATAGGATGGTGGGGAACAGTATTGAAGATAACAACTTTTGGTCGCAGTTTTAGAAGCAATAAATATAGTAGAAAACACTAAATGCTTGTTTTCCTTCTAAAAAAATTAACCAAATTTCTGTGAACAGTGGATAGAAACATCTACTGTTTAACGTCAGGTATGGTAACTCTGAAGCTGACTGTGATCTTGAAGAAAAGGCTTTTCTCTTTGGGAAATGGAAATTGTAGATGCTAACAGTTGTCCTGTGATAGCCAATGCTACTTCCCCCTCCCAGTCAACTAACAAGTATCTAATTAAATATGTTTATAGTTAATATTAATCGTTTCTAATTTTGTTCTTGGTCATCTATATTTCAAAGTAAGGATGGTGATAAAAAGAGAAGTAACACTGGGTGTGGTGTGGCATGCCCATAATCCCAACAGCTCAGAAGGCTGAGGCAGAAGGATCACAAGTCCAAAGCCAGCCTCAGCAATTTAGTGAGTGAGGCTGTAGGCAACTTAGTGAAACCCTGTCTCAAAATAAAAAATAAAAGTGGGGTGGGGATGTGTTGCTCAGTGGTTAAGCATCCCAGGGTTCAACCTCTGGTACAAGAGAGAGATAGAGATAGAGAGAGAGAGAAATAAGTTTTGCATCTTTGCTGTCCACTCTGAGGTTACTGGGAGGTGACAGGAGAGCATGTGCTTCAGGCAGAGTCACCTGCTCATCTGTACACTTGGTATTTTGTGTTGACATAATAAAAGTCACAAACATGTGCATAAGTGTGTACAAAATATATCTAAATTCTCTCCTTACTTCCCTCTATGTAGTTTATATGTGAGTTTGCAGGGTAAGGCTCATTGATTCCTAATTCTATAATATCCAGGTTACTATTAAAACTTGCTTTGCCTCATTTTTTTCATAAAAACTCTCCACTTCAAAAGAAATTAGCATTTTATACATTTCTCTATACAAAAGCTGCTTGCTAGTGGTATTTGGAGTGTTTGGAAGATGGCCAATCCTTACAGTAGCTTCAATGATGGATGATTGCACTCTGACCATTTATTTCATTAAATTCTCCCTTTGCTCCACATATAAAAGAATCCTTTTGTTATTGAAGGTCTTTGCTGATGGTAGCAAAGCATGGCCTATTATTTGTGCTGTTTGGTTTCTGCATTGTGGGGAGTTTGGATGAGGTGCGATAATTCTCAAGTTGTTATTGGTTAAAACCCATTGTATTCTGTAAATACAATGCGAGTAGCATTTGGGAAGATCTATAGTAGTGTGGACCCTGGATCCACACTATTTGGGTGCCACTTTAAAGTAAAACTATACTCGCGTATCTTGATTTTTTAATTTATAAAGAAATGATCATATGAACATATTATGGAGACTTTTCCCTCTCAAAAGGGCTAATGGAAGTGAGAATTAAAGCTTCCTTAGCTTCATGGTAAATGTACCTCTGGTTAGCACTTAACCATATGATCTTTCAAATGCTTTTTCTTATTTTTGTTGCCCTCATGTAACCCCAAATCCCCAGGGGCAGAGGCCATGTCTTTCTAATCTGTGTATATCTAAGATGTTTTTAAAAAAGACTCATTAAATCAAACTGAAAAGGAAAGTGCATTGGGAACAGGTGGTCCTGATAATCTCACAACTTGTCCTGCAGAAACTAGGTCAAAAGTGCTTAGTAATGTGAAGGAATTCTCATTAGTTTTATAGCACTTCTTTCATTGGTAACTGAGGTCATGATCTACTAGGGAGGTATATTGGGTAAACATGTAACAGTGATTATTTTCATAGCAATAGTTAATTAATTAGTAAAAGTCTAATTAAAAAGATGTTCGCAGAGTTATTGTTTCACAAGTAAAGAATGACTATGTCTTTGGGCTTTGTTTGAGCTCTGTTGAGAAAACAATTAGCAAGGGTAGAAAAGGAAGGAAGGAAGTTGTGAAGCAGCTAGACTGTGCACTGGTTACTAGTTTGTCCATGTCCAGTGAAGCAGAGCACCCATGCACACAACCAGTTACATGAAGTGGGTTTATTACTTACAGAGAGGCAGTAAATGGCAACGGAACCATAAAATTCATTACAAGCTGGTTCCACGAGGCTCAAGAAGGCTGCCCAAGATGCATAGAGTCTCAACTACACATGCACCACTGGGACCACAATTGAGAGACCCAAGAAGCATCCTATTGTGGATTTTAAACCTAGGGGTGATGTAACAATTCTGAGCTGAAACTTTAAAGTAATATACTGTTCTAAGAGGAAACTGGAGCACAGTCCAAGCTGGTTCAGCCAGTTCCCACCATCTCAGGGTGTTGCATTCTCAGAACATTCTATACTTCTTGAGAATTACAGGAAAGGGGAAATGCTGATTCGTCTAAAGCCACTAGAGAACCATCTTTCAGAAGTGATGCACAAAGACCTGGAGCTTGTTCATGTGTAAGTCATTGCTAGCTAAAGCTTGAACCCCAATAGACTGCTGAAGATCAGTGACATGTAAGGGGCTTCAGTTCCAAAAACTTTGGCAAGTTGATCTCACTTTCTGGGATTCTAGTATCTTGACACGCCAGAGAATAACCTAAGTGTATTAGGGTTCTCGAGAGGAACAGAACAACAGAATATACATGGAGGTATGATTTTTAGAAGGGGATTTACTAGAATGGCTTACTGAAACAGAATCTGGATAGTCCTACAATGGCCATCTGCAGGTTGGAGAGCTGGAGGAACCGGTAGCTGCTTAGTCCAAGAATCTAAAGCTTTCAAACAAGAGGGATCAATGATGCCACTCGAGTTTGGGTTTGAAGGGCTGGAAACTTCCCCAAAAGTCACTTTAGAAGAGTGAAGGAACTGGAGTTCAATGTCTTCAGGTGATCACAGCAACAATCAAGAAGCTATTCAAGAAGAATTGCGCTTGCACTTTAGGAAATGATCCATTTGTGCATAGTAATATCTTAGGCACTGGAGAAGGCATCAAATATGTGTGCAAACTATTTAAATATTTTAACACATACAAATAATGTACATGGCAACATACAGCAAAGAACCGGTGATTACAGGCAGAGAAATAAATTCCTTAATAAGGAAGATATTTGCAAAATGTTTATATTACCATGCAGTGGGTTGTTCTAGGTAAGAAAGAATGAGATGGTTCGGTTATAGGGTATGTGCGATGTCAGTAGGAATATTAAAAGCCATGTGGGAGAAGATAGTGTAAGTGAGGACAATGTAAGAGAAGAATTAGGGAGTATGCTACAGGCAGAATTCAACAATTTGGTTTTGATATTTAAAAAGATGGTAAGTCAGTCTTTGAAGTGGAATGTCAGGGCAGTGTGGTGCCCAAGAAGCATTTAAATCTGAATAAGATGTGTAGTATTTAAAGAAGCAGCTTGAGGAGGAAACTTGCATTATTTTAGTTAGGGCTAGTCTGTCCTAAGTTTAGAATTTAGTTGTGGATATATAGAGAAAGAGATGGATGCAGACAGCATGGATGGATGAGCAATAGTGGATGAGGAGGAATCGGAAATGACCAGGAGTGATTGAATGGGAATGGTCCAAAAGCTCTGTTCCTGGATGCCAGCCAGTGGCCAGCCTTGCAGACGGCCCTTCTAACGCAGCACGTAGGGCCTCTTGGCTGACTTTCTCCTGCAGAGGGAGAGAATGATGCTGTTTTCCACATAGATACCTGAAAGGATAAAAGGAGAAATTATTATAGAGGAAAACTAGAATGAAGACAGAGAGGCAGAGCGAGAGGTGGGGGGGGGGGAGGAAGAGAGAGAGACACCCACACACACATCAGGAGATCTGTTTTCTATCACAATCTAATGGAATGGCTCATGCGATGTGGCTGACTTTTAAGATTAGCAACCCTTGGTAGTTAAGGAAATTTTTTCTCATATCTTTCAGGGTGAAAGTTATGTACAAAGAAAAAGTAAAAACACAATTAAACATACTGAACTCAGGAACATATGATTTCCCAGTTTTCTGGTTTTAGAAATATTTTTAAAGTGTTAACTTGGTGAGTACTGAGAAATTTAGGATTGATTTTCTACCAGACTCAACTTTATAGCTTCTCTAGTTTTCCAGTGCTTCCTCCAGACAGAAATAATTACCAGTTGCTTTATGCTTCCCAGGTTTTTTTTTTTTAACATACATGTTCTGTTATATTTTTTATGTCTGTTTCCTACTAGAATTAAGTTCTCTTGGGGGAAGGGTTGTGCCCATCCTTATATTTTCACCAGTAGTTTGTAGCACAGTGCCTAATAATCAAAGCAACATATAAAAAGTGAATTAAATAAAATTAGCAGAATTATATTGGTTATGTTTTATAAAAATTGAAAATTCTGTTTTTTATTTATAACCCAAAAGTTATTCAGTTTTCATTTTTTTCCTTATAAACCATTAGTATATTTAACATCTGACAGAATTTTATGCATGGATATAAGTAGTTTCTTTCATTAAATCTATTAAAGATATTTAAAAAATATATTAATATTATTTGAATTCTAATACACTTAAACACACGGATTTTATAAATAATATTGCCTTATAAATACCAATCAAAATTAGTAAATTTTTTTAAGGAGAGAAGGACAGAGAGAGAGAATTAATTTTTATTGAGCTTTTCACATGGTTTTCATTGCTCTGATGCTTAGTTGTGTAGATGGGTGCTGGGGTTTGAACACGTGCACTTGCGCATGCTGGGCAAGCACTGTAACCGCCAAGCCACCGCTCCAGCCCAGCAAATTTTTTTTAAACATTTCAATAAAATTTTTTCTCAGAGATCAATTTCTTTTTTTACATTATTCTTTTATTGGTGCATTATAGTTGTACATATTGATGGGATCTGTTGTCACACATTCATACATGCACACAATACGACAATATAATCTGGCCAACACTCCTCCCATTACTCCCCCACTTCCTTCCTCCCATGCCCTGGTACCTTGCTTCTCTTTCTGGGGCATATATTTATTCTAATATACCCAAGTATAGTGACATGATTTTTATACCTGTGAAGAACAAGCTTTTTATGTATGTGACAAAAGTATATTTAATATGTATAAAAACTTGCAGTGAACCTTTTATTAACTCAGTTCCACCATTTCCCCTTCCTTCCCTTCCTCCCACTCCCTGTTCTTGTTAGATATCTTTGACAATAGGATAAACATTCACATTTTTGTAAAAGCATCCAGTATAACTTCTTTTATTTCAGTCCCCAGTATTCCCCCAGTCCCCTCCTTTCTCTTCCCGCTATTGGTCTTTCTGTTATATACTAACATTGATATATATCAATGTTAGTAAATAACAGAATTTATATATATATATATAAATTCACTATTATATGTTCATATATGAACAGGAGAAAGTTAAATCTGATTCTTCCTATTAACTTTTCCTATTTCATTCCTCCTTTCTCCATTACCTTCCCCTTTGACTATTCCTATGTTCTTTTCCTTATTTTGGGTTAACTTCCACATATCAGAGAGAACATTCAACCTATGGTTTTTTGATACTGACTTATTTTACTTAGCATGATGTCCTCCAGTTTCATCCATTTGCCAGCAAATGACACAATGCCATTCATCCTTGCAGCTGAGTAATACTCTATTGTGCATATGTGCCACAATTTCTTCATCAGTTGAAGGGTACCTTGTTTGGTTCCATAGCTTAGCTATTGTGAATTGAGCTGCTATGAACATTGATGTGGCTGTATCACTGAAGTATGCAGCTTTTAGGTTCTTTGGATATATGTGGAGAGTGGGATAACTGGGTCAAATGGTGGATTGTGGGGAGTTAACAGGCCTGACGTAAAAGTACTGCCTTTGAGCAAGTCAGTTCCTGGAAGCTTATTTAAAGGTCAATAGCAAGTCAGTTCCTGGAAGGTTAATTAAAGGTCTATCCAGAAAAGATTGATTATATTGTTTTTGTAGACTGACTGTCGCCCTAACCCAGGTGCGCGTTCCATCATGGTTGATGCCCATCTCTCTTTGTTCATTCTCTTCGAGTTATTGATGGTGGTCTGGTAAATTGTAACTTGCTTGTAACCTTTGATGTATGTGGAAAGTTATGGAATTTTTGCCTATATAAACTGCATGCACTGGCCTATAGTAGAATGAGAGAACGAGAACTAACAAGAAGACTAATAAAGAGACATCTTGAAGAAACCATGGTGGTCATTTGTTGCTTCGCCGGTCAAACGCGACAGTGGATCAATTCCTAGTTTGAGGATCCTCCAAACTGCTTTCCAGAGTGGTTGTACCAGTTGGCAGTCCCACCAACAATATATAAGTGTAACATTTCCCCCCACATCCTCAGCAATATTTATTGTTCATATTCTTCATTATTGCTATTCTAACTGGGATGAGGTGAAATCTCATTAATTTTCATTTCTCTAATTGCTAGAGACATGGAGCATTTTTTCATATAATTGTTGACCATTTGTATTTCTTCATTTGAGAAGTGTCTGTGTAGTTCTTTTGTCCATTAATTGATGGGTTATTTGTTTTTCTTCACAGAATTAGAAAAAAATAGTCACGAGATTCATTTGGAAAAATAAGAGACCTAGAATAGCCAAAGCAATCCTTAGCAAGAAAAGTGAAGTTGGAGGCGTCATAATACAAAATTTCAAATTATACTACAAAGGTATAGTAACAAAAACAGCATGGTACTGGCACCAAAACAGATAGGAAGACCACTGGAATAGAAGTGGAGCCACTGAGACAAACCCACAGAAATACAGTTGCCTCACACTCTACAAAGGAACCAAGACCATAAGTTGGAGAAAAGACAGTCTCTTTACAAATGGTGCTGGAAAAACGGGAAATTCCTGTAGTAAAATGAAGCTCAACCTCTATCTCTCACCTGCACAAAAGTCTCAATTCAAAGTAGATCAAAGACCTAGGAATTAGGCCAGAAATCCTGCACCTGCTAGAAGAAAAGGTAGGCACAACACTCCAACAACATTGGCTCAGGAACCAAGACTCCACAGCACAAGAAATAAAAGGATAAATCAACAAATGGGATGGAATCAAATTGAAAAGCTTCCTCACAGCAAAGGAAACAAGAGTATGAAGAGAGAACCTACAGAATGGGAAAAATCTTTGCCTCCTGTACCTCAGACACAGCATTAACATCCAGGATATACAAAGAACTCAGAAAACGTAACACCAAAAAAAAAAAAAAAAACCAACAAAAAACCCCCAATAATAATAATAATAATAACCCAATCAAAGGTCAATTTCTCTGAAGTCTTTTTTTCCATTTGTAAACATATTATTATGTTAATATTTATAGAGGTTAAAATTAAAACTACTCTAACAACTATTTTAAAAATATCACCACTATGACACTGTGGTATGATTAATGTCTTCATCATTTGTGTATCTATGTCTTTTTTTCAACAACTTAATTTTTTAACTAATAGAAAAAAATTTTTAGCAACTTTAGGTTTACAGATAAATTGAGTGGAAAGTACAGAAGTCTGTTACACCCCTTCACAACCAACAGCTGTCTACAGACACACATACACAGCTTCCCCTGTTAGTACCATCTTGCATTAGTATGGTATATTTGTTACAATTGATAATCCAATTTTTTTTTTAAAGAAAGAGGGACAGTGAGAGAGACAGAGAAAAAGAGAAACAACTTTATTTAGTTTTTCACATGGCCTTAGTTGCTCCAACACTTAGTTGTGTACGTGGTGCTGGGGTTTGAACCCGGGTCCTCGTGCTTGCCAGGCAAGTGCTGAAACCGCCGAGCCACCGCTCCAGCCCTTGATAATCCAATATTGATCCATCATTAACTACAGTGTTTAGTTTATACTAGAATTCACTTTTTGTGCTGTATGTTCCATGGGTTTTTAAATTATTATGATTATTAACACATTATTTGCACAAATTAGTGATTTTTTGCTATGGTACTTCTGTATATGCATATATCAAGCTTTGACCATGTCCACCCTCCCATTTCCTACCCATTCCAAACCCTCTTTCCCCTGACCCCTTTCTCAATCCCTAATAAGTCTTCTACATTTGGGACATTTTTTTTTGTTTTGTTTTGTTTGTTTTTAGTTTCTATATATGAGAGCAAACATGTGATACTTGTCATTTGTGTCTGAGTTATTCCATCAAATATGATGTCTTCTAGTTCCATCCATTTTCCTTTAAATTAAAGGATTTCAATCTTTGTGGCTGAATAATACTCCATTGTGTATGCATGTGTATATATGTATGTGTGCGTATATCACATTTTCTTTATCCATTCTTCTTTTCACAGAAACCTAAACTGATTTCATATCTAGGTTATTGTCAATAGTGCCACAATAAAATGGGTATGGAGTCTCTTTTGTATGTTGACTTTATTTTTTGCAGGTATATACCCAAGAGTGGTATATCTGCATGGTGAGGTGGTTCTGGTTTTAGTTTGTTTGATGAATTTCCATGCTGTTTTCCATAGTGGCTGAACTAATTTACATTCCCATTAACAGTGTCCAGGGTTGTTTTATCTCTACAATCTTGCTAGCCTTTTCCTTTTATTTTTTAAAATAGCCATTCTGAGGTGAGAGGGAATCTGTTTTTTTCCCTGATGGTTAAAGTTATTGAACATTTTTTTCGTATTTTAATTGGTTATTTCCTTTCTCTTTTGTGAACTGTCTATACAGATCATTGCCCATTTATTAATTGAATCACTTGACTTTCGTAAAGTTTTTTGAGTTCTTTATGCATTCTGAATGTTAATATTCAGTCAAATTAGTAGCTAGTCAAGATTTTCTCCCTTCCTGTAGGTTTTTTCTTCACTCTTGATTTTTTTTCTGTGCAAGAGCTGTTTAATTTTATATAACCCCATTAGTCAATTATTGTTGTTTTATTCAGAACATCATTGCCTGTGATAACATCTTGAAGTTTTCCCGCTGTTTTGTTCTAGTAGTTTCATATCTCACATTAAGAACTTCAATCTATTTTGAGTTGTTTTTTGTGCAGGGTCTAATTTTAATCTTCTACATGATAATATCCAGTTTTCCCAGCTCCTTTTGTTAATGATGCGTTCCTGTTTCCAATGCAAATTTTTGGCAACATTGTTGAGAATCAGTTGACTTCTCAGATGAGTAAATTTATTCTGTGTTCTCTATTCTATTCCACCGGTCTATGTGTAGCAGCTTTGTTTTATTTATTTATTTATTTATTTATTTATTTATTTATGAAACCATACTGTTTTTGTTACAATGACTCTGCACTATGTTTTGAAACTTCTTATTGCAAAGCCTCAATCTTTGGCTATTTGCAGTCTTTTGTGTTTTCACATGAAATTTAGGGTTATTTTTTTTAGTTATGTGAAGAATATCATTGGTATTGTAGTGATAATTACACTGAATTTATATGTTTCTTTGGGTATAAGGGACATTTTAATAACATTAATTCTGGATGTCCATTAGTATGGGAGGTCTTTTTACTTCCTCATCTTTTCTTCAATTTCGTTCTTCATTGTCTTGTAATTTTTCATTGAAGAGGTTCTTTACAGTTTTAGATTTATTTCTAGATTAATGGTGGGAACGGGAAAATTGTGAATGGGATTGCTTTCCTGATTTCTTTCTCAGAAAATTCATTAGGTGTGCAAAAGAAGTTACTGATTTTTGTGTGTTCATTTTGTATCCTGCTACCTTACTGAATTAATCAATTATAAAAGTCTTTCGATGGAATTGTTAGGATTTTGTATATATAGAATTGCATCATCTGCAAAGAGGGATCGTGTGACTCCCTCCTTTCCATTCATATACCTTTTGTTTCCTTTCTTGCCTGATTGAGTAATCAGGTTAGAATATCTGGTAGTCCGTTGGTACATTGAACAAGTATGGTGGCCACCCTTGTCTTGATTCTGATCCTCTTATGATGTTGAGATGGGTTTGTCTCATGTAGATTTCATTATGTAGAAGTATAATCTGTCTATACTTAATTTGTTCAGGGTTTTTATCATGATTAGATGGTGAATTTTATCAAAGGCTGTTTCTGCATCTATTGAGATGATCGTGTGATTTCTAGCCTTGACTCTACTTATATGCTATCTATGTGTATTGATTTGAGTATGTTGAGTATCCTTCCATTCATGGAATGATACCAGTTGGATCATCTTGTACAATCTTTTTCTCATGCTGTTGAATTTGATTTGCAAGCCTCTGGTTTAAGCTTTTGCACCTATGTGCATGAGGGATATTTGTCCATAGTTTTCTTTTTTAAAGAAAGATGGGACAGTGAGAGAGAGAAAAAGAGAAGAATTTTTATTTTAGTTTTTCATGTGACTTTCATTCCTCAGACACTCTGTTGCGTACGTGGTGCTGGGGTTTGAACTCGCATACTCTCACATGCCAGGCAAGTGCCGTAACCACTGAGCCACTGCTCCAGCCCTGTGTTGTGTTTTTGTCAGGGTTTGATATTTGATAGCAGGGTAATGCAAGCTTTGTAAAATGTGTTTGGAACTATTCCTTTCTTTTCTGTTTTTTTGGAATAGTTTGTGAGATATTAGTGTTGTTTGAAATTCTGGTTAAATTCAGCAGTGAATCCATCCAGTCCTGGGCTTTTATTTATCGGGAGATGTTTTATTACTGATTCTTTCTCATTACTGTTACTAGTCTATGCAGGTTTTTTATAGCCTCCTAGTTCAGTTTTGGTAAGTCCGGAAGCATTTCTATTTCTTTGAGATTTTCCAATGTATTGACTCTGTTTTTCAAAATGTTCTTCAATAATCATTTGAATTCCAGTGATTTCTATTGTCCTTTTTTCCACATCCAATTTTATTTATTTGGGTCTTTTCTTTCTTTCGGTTACTGTAGCTAGAGGCTTGACAATTTTGTTTATCTTTTCAAAGAATCAATTTTGTTTCATTGATTCTTGGTATTTTTCTTTTAGTTTCTGTTCATTTATTTCTGTTCTGATCTTTATAATTTCTTTCCTTCTACTAAATTTAAGTTGTTTCTTGTTGCCCCTCTAAGATGCTGGGATGCATTATTAAGTTATTTATTTGAGACCTCTTTATTTATTGATGTACATATTCATTGCTATCAATTTCCCTCTTAGTAGTTCTTTTGTTATATCCTACAGATTTTATTGTGTTTTGGTTCCATTTTCATTTGCTTCAAGGAATTTTAAAATTTCTCCTCTATCTTCTTCAATTACTTATGTTGTTCAATAGTGTGTTGCTCAATATCCCTGTGCTTACATAATTTTTGGAGTTTCTAAGTCTTTTGATTTCCAGTTTCATTCCATTGTGATCCAATAAAAGGCAAGAAATTCAACTTTTAAAAATTTGTCTGGACACGTCTTATGGGATAACAAGTGGTATATTTTGGAAAGAGTTCCATGTGCTGGTGAAAACAACATGTATTCTGCAGCTGTTGTGTGGGTGAGTGTTAAGTCTGTTTTATCTATAGTGTAACATAACTGATGTTTCTTTGTTGATTTTTTTTTTGGGTCTGGATGATGTTAGTGATAGAGAGGTATTGAAGTGAAGTTACCCACTATTTTTCTGTTGGGTCCTATCTCATTTTATGTCTAATATCATTTCTTTTATAAAATTGAGAAATTGAGTCCTCCATGTTTGATGCATTTATAATGGTTATATCTTTTTGATATATCATTCCCTTTTAACTGAAGAGTTAAGACTATTTGAATTTAGAGTTATTATTGAAAATATATGTTCCTATAATTTTGTAAATATTTTTGTGGTTATTTTGAATATTCTGAGTATGCTTTTTCCTCTCTTATTCATCTTAGAAGTTTTATCATTTATTGTATATTGATAATGGTTGATTGTTTCCTATTTCCCATTTATGAATCTACTGTTTTAGTTGGATTTATTCTTTCATGTGCTCTCAGGATTGTGTTTTTCTTTCTTCTTCTGGATGTAGGATTCCCTTAACACCTTCTATAATGCTAGTTTGGTAGTCATAAATTTCCTTAGCTTACGCATATCTTGAAAGGGCTTTATTTCTTTTTCTTTGATTCTGAAGAATAACCTTGCTGGGTATAGTAATCATTGCTGGTGGTTATTTTCTTTCCTCCACTTGAAATGCACCATTCCATGTTTTTCTGGTTATTAGAGTTTCTGCTTAGAAGCCTGCTATTTGTTTTGTTTTGTTTTGTTTTTTAAGAGGATAGTGAAAGAGAGAGAGAGAGACACAGAGAGAGAGAGAGAGAGAGAGAGAGAGAGAGACAGAGAGACAGAGAGAGTTTTTCACATGGCTTTTGTTGCTCTGATGCTTAGTTGTGTACGTGGGTGCTGGGATTTGAACCTGTGTACTTGGACATGCCAGGCAAGCACCATAATTGCTAAGCCACTGCTCCAGCCCCCTGCTATTTGTTCTTTAAACAGGAGCAGACACATCTCTCTTACAGCTTTTAAATATTCTTTTTTTTCTTCTGTACTTTTGACACTTTCACTACAACATGTCATGGAGAGGTTCTTTTGTGGTCATGTCTACTTGGGGTTCTAAATGCCTCTTATATCTAGATGTCCATGTCTTTGGAAATATGCTGTGATCCCATGTAAAAATCTATATACATGTCTAATAAGCAGGGGCACTGAGTAAACATTCCCATTTCCAAAGGGAGGAATAGTGGCATAGATAGAAAGGATGGAACCAAAACAAGACCTAAATCTAGTGGGCAAAAAGGACCAGCAACTCTGCCCTTAATTCTGCATTCAGCACCTAGGACACTTGACTATGAGATGTCATTTCCAAAAGGCGTGGTAGCAGCACTTCTTTGGTCTTGCCAGCTATACTGCGCATGGGCTCTCCACAGCCAGCAGCTTTCTATGGCAGTTCATGTTACTGACATCTCTTAATTCTTGGGGTCTCCGTTTACAACCTCAGCATCATCTTCACAGCTTCACACATTGCCCTCTTGCAGTCAACCTATAGGAATTCTGACCCTGCTACACTCTGCCTAGCCTCACAGGCCTCCCTTTGAAATCTCAGTGGAAGCATTCATGATCCCTTAACTCTACCATCCTGCATTCCTGCAGAACCAGCACCACACAGATGATTGCAAGGTCTGCTGCCAGCTTGCACAGTAGCTGGGTCTGCTGTGATCATGGCTGCTGCAGTATCCAAGTGACTGGGCTGCTGAGCACGGTGAAACAACTTTCTAGCCCCCTCCCCCATGTTCAAAAAGGTTGCCCATGTTTCAAACTAGCTTTCCCTTCTATAACCTTGAGTTTGTAGTGTATGTGTTCTTGCGAATTCCAGAAATGCTTTCAAACCATGTTTTCTATTGTTCTCAAACCATGTTTTCTATTGTCTCTGCGTAAAGTACTTAGCATGTCTTCAGTGACTAGAGTCTTTTCAACAAGCATATATTCCTTGGCTCCAGTTTTACATGCACTTTTCGGGACAGAATGCAAAGTTTAAAAATCTTTCACCTCTGCTTTCTGCTGATGATTCTAACAGTAAACCTGGCTAAAATCTTCTAGCAAAATCCATGCCATTGAGTGAATGCTGTGCTGACTTGATATTTCCTCCACTAGATTAATTATTGCATCACCTTTAAATTTAGCCTCAAACAAACTAAGGGTATAGGCAAAATGTAGACAAGTACTTTGTCAGAATATAAAATGAGTGGCCTCTATTACAATTCCCAATAGAGTCCTTGTTTTACTCTGAAACCTATGAGCATAGTCTTTGCTGCCTGCCCTGTGGTCTTCTGAGCTCCCACAAAAATAGCCCATTAAACTCTGCTTACAACATTTTATGGCTTCTCCAGCCTGCATCACCACACTTTTCCAAATTCCTCCCACAAACCAACTCCAAAGGTTTCTGAACCTCGTGATCAGGTTAGTCACAGCAATGACTTAATTTCTCAGTACCAACCTATTCTAGCTTTACATCACTGTGACCAAAATACCTGAAAACAAACAAACAAACAACAATAACAATTTAGAGGAATAACAATTTAATTCGGCTCACAGTATCAGAGATTCAGTCCATGGTGGGTTGAGTCTATTGTTCTGGGCCTAATAAGAGGTGGAGCATCATGGTGGAAGGGTGTGGTAAAGAAGTTCTATTCACCTCAAGGCAGATAGGAAGCGAGAAGAGTGCGGGAAGGGGTCACATGGAAGATGAACTCTTCCAGGACACATCCCCAGTGACCACCTCTCCATCCATATCCACTTGTTTACAGTTACCACTCAGTTAATTCAAAGTGTGACGGACTGATTAGTTTATAGCTATCATAATTCAATAATTTTACCCCTGAATATTCCTGTATCAATAGAGTGGCTTTTGGGAGATGCCTCTGATCCAAACCACAGCACTGAGAGATGCAGTAAAATTTTCAAATTGATGATGATGATGATGGCGGTGGCTCTGGGGATTGAACCCAGGGGCACTTGACCTCATCCCCAGCCCTTTTATTAGTTTGAGACAAGGACCTATTCAGTTGCTTAGGCCCTCACTAAGTTTCAGAGGCTGCATTCAAAGTTGTGACCTTCTTACCACTGCAAACTGAGTCACTGGGATTACAGGTATACACCATCATATCCAGCCCCCAGTAAAATTTCTTTTGAAGTTAGCTTATTGTGTAGGCTCTAGGTCACTTATTTATTTAAGGCGATTCTCTGCAGGCAGCTTTCTGTACCACACTGTGACTTTTTCCACATTTGTCTGCTTGACAGGGAGAGTGCACTTCACCTCACTGGGATGGTTAGCTCCAGGTGCTGGTGCATTCCACTTCTTTTGCTTGTTATTACCCCGGGCTCTGGATTCCACCAGTTTGTGATTTCTCTGCTGTCAATTTGCAATGGTCACCCATGGCCACTCAACTCCTGTAGCAATTGCACACCTATTGCTTTGCTTGTACCCCGTGGACAAACAGAATAGTGTCAAGTGCCTTTTTTCTATCACCTCGCCAACCCCTCTGTGTATCTATTTCTATGGCTAAAATTCCTTCCTGCTGTCTCATACATGCGCTGCAGGAAAGTGCTGTACTCTCCAAAGGCTGCACATTTACTTTCCGGATGAGGTTTTGTAGGACATGGGATGTGGTTGTACCCTCTGTGGTCACTTAAAACTGCACAGTCATTTTTGGAGTGGGCTCCTGCTGTGCATGTGGGATTCATCAAGCCATATTTTCCTTGCAAGCTGCTGCCATCACCTTTTGCTCTCAGGTTCTTTGTGCCTGAAATCCAGCACGTTCCTCCGTAGTTCACTAATCACTTCACTGTGCCTTATTTAGTGGACTTCTCACTTATTTTTGTGCATGGTTCCTACAAATAATTGCCTGTTTCTGCAACCGGCCTAGAAGGCTATTCCGAAAGGACTCCTATAACACAGAGAGATGTCCAAGGTTGTAGGTTATGCCGCTCATTCGAGGTAACTCTCATCTCAGGGGAAAACCTTATTTTAAGCTTATAACTGCAAGGAGATAGTTATTTCAGGACCTTAAGGGGAAAAAACCTGCAGAACAAAATTTTTTCTCTATGAAGTGGAGGGTGAGAGACCTTAGCTACATTGCTTTCAGTTTATCATCTGAAGGTGAGGCCATCTGTCATTCCACAGAGCCCTGTATACCTCTTGGCAGAGAGATGATAAGGACACATGAGAACAAACCAGCTCTTCTAAACAATTAGAAGGGACATCATGGTGCTGAGAGGCCAAAAGTTGTAGCTGAATGATGGAATCCACTCAAAGCCTCCTTAGCTTTAATACCATTAGGCCTTACCAAAGAAGTCTCTTACACTTCAAGTAAGGAGATAAGGTGACGAAGCGAGGCAGCAGGATGCTTAAATAAAGATGTGGCATTTATGTATGTCACTTCATTCCTTAACATAAATGCACCAAAATATTTACTGAACAGAGTGTTACCACTTTTGGCATATCTCTTTTAGAAACACCAGTAAGCCCTATAAATTTTCTCAGGTCGCTGATAACAGGGTATTTCCAGACCCCACTGAAGGAAGAGTGGGGACATACTGAGATTTTGGCCTGACTTCCTATATTCTGTTGCATTTTAAAGACTTAACTTCATATTTTATTCATTTATTTCTTTTTTCATTGATTTAATCAGCCATTATGTAATTAGATTTTATAGACAGAAGGCAGGTGCTAGACACAGTACTACTAATAAAGGAACAAAATGTAATTGGATTTCAAACAGACTTTCTTACAAAAGTTTCTTGTGTCAGAAGGCCAAGAGGATTAAGATTAAACTTGGCTTCTATGTTACTGAGCTTGGGATACAGAAGGAATCCCGATACAGTGGTCTCCAGGTTTAGGAGACCAGTTAGAGAAGAGGGTAAGAAAGCAGCCATCTACCATCAGCCACATGGCAGAGACATCATTGATCTAGGATGTTGCAACCCAATTCTTAAGTATCAGAAACATGAGTAGTATTAATCTGGCTTTAGGATAATAAAGAATGTAAGTGATTAAACTTAAAATGCTTTCTTAAATGTGTGTATTAGCAGTTTTGCAAACTTTGTCTTTTTTTTTAACTATAAGGGAAATATTTTTCTTAAAAACATTAACAAATAGCTATAGAAGTCAGGAGTAAAACTACCAACTAAGGACTGTGAAGTTCTACTGTCTGCTCTAAAGAATATCTAATATATACGCTATCTTCACTCTAAAAACTCAAGTAGGCCACAAAAAGAATTATCTTGTGTTGATGTGTTAACAGTAGATATGCCCATGTGGGGAAAGTGAGGGGACACAGGGAAATACACTGCTGTCACCATCTGCACCTATTAGAAGCCATAATCAATTTAATTATAGTTTAATCTGCTTCTGATAATGTTTCTGAGCTTTAGTAAATAACTATCCTGATGCCTGGACTAGCTTATTTGGAACTGCTTTTCGTTTTGTATCACTGCAAAATGAATATGTAGGGGCTTTAAATGTACTATGAAAGGTTCTAAAATATATGAAATGCATAAAAATAAAAGTATGTTACATTTTAAATCGTTGGCATTGGTATTATCATTTCACCATGTATTATATAATGCAGTTTTAAATACAAATATAAGAGCCTTTGATTTGTGCATGGGATCACTGACCTTACACAATTTGTGTTTTGCAGCTCAAGCATGCATATGTATGTCCAAAGATAAGTACTTTTGATGTTTGGATGGGATCTTACAGTTTATGGAAAACTTTAATGTATATTACTTTGTATATAAAGTAAGATGCTACCATCATTTTACTCAGATAATATATCACATACTCACTGAGTCTAGCAAGATAGAGCATCTTCTTTAAGATAAAGAAGATTTATCTTATGCTATATTTCTTCATTTATGCTATATTTCTTTCTATTATGTTATTATTGTAAATGTTTTGAAACTTATAAAACTGTAGTAGTTTTCATATTCTTCATTCACATTATCTTTTCTTTATGGTATAAGAAGACTTTGGGATTTCTTGATAAGGAGCAGTAGTATCATGTGTAAGTCTCTTGTGCATCCCAATTTACAGCTCCACTTTTACTGGCGCCAAAACCTTGGATAAGTCACTTAGCATAGGGATAAAAATAGCACATATTTTATAGGGTTTTCATGAAGATTAAATGAGCCACCGCCTCTCAAGCACTGAGGACAGCGCTTAGCAATAGCACACAATCAGAGGAGATGAGCTATTGTTACTCTTCAGGGGGGCATTTTGTTCCTCATGTACACTTGTGCAGCAGAAGGAAGATTAGAAGAGAGAAGCAACCCCAGGGTTTGTTAGTTTTTATACTTCCCAGAAGTCTGGTAAGTGTCTTAACATTGGGACTGATTGAAATAAAACTTGTTTTGAAGACTGCATTTTTATTAAAGACTGTATTTAATTGATTGAAACACCATGTGTCAGTTAGTGTCATATATTCCAAGGCCCCCAATTTTATCCTCAGTTCATCTGACAGCAACTTTATCTCTCAGGAGTAAAAGCATTAGCTTCTGGCCTCAGTGAAGAAAAGATCAAAAAGACCACATCAGTGAAAAATGCCTCACTCCTGGGAAAGAAACTGGTCTTTGGGTCCCAGTTTTAGAATGAATAGTTAGGCTGTCTCTTTGAAATTTGGGGGATTTAGAAAGAGACATGGGTGGGGGGAGAAAAGAAAAATTTTTTAACCTGGAGCTATAAACTCTAAAATTCATCCTCAGAGATAGATTATTGTCTCAAAGCCTTTACTTTTATAAAGCAGATACCCTGGGGAGCTGTGCCATTTTTAAGTTGCTAATTTACTCTTTAATGCAATTAGTTTCTGAGCTTTTCTTTCAAGATGAAGGGCCCCTGGCATTTACAGTTTGGAATGGGTTGGAACAGTTGGTACAGAACCCAAAATGGGGGAGCAGAAGACAGATTTTTACCTTCAGGGAACAGAGCTGATGCAGGCCAGAAGCCAGTAGAACTGGGTTCTGCTTTTATGTTGTGACCAAATAGCTGAGCACCCTGTTAAAGCCAAGGAGCCAAGTCTTTTAGGACCTTCCCTGTACTGTTCTGTGATTCCATCACCATTCCGTTTAGGCTAGAAGTTGGTCCCACCAATTCCCTAAATAAAGAACAAGAGATTGAACTCAGGAGAGTACAAACTGTTTCAAAATTTCCCAAATATTTTTGAAGGTTTACTTTGACATTTTAGTTTGTATTGATCCTAAAATATGATCCTAACATGCAGTCTTGTTTGCAGGGTAATCTGTTATTCTGCATCTCTGTGCTGATCTTGGTTAATGCACAGTCCCTAGTTCTACAATAATTCAGTGGGGGGGTCTCCAGCTTTTTCAAGAAATGAAACTCATTTTCAAATTTTGAAAACAAATATAATGTTCAAGTTAATGTTTAGTTACTGTTACTGCTAGCACTAATTAGTGTTAGTGATAACTAACTTTAATTAGTGTTAGTGTTACTGATAACTAACTCTAGCTCCAATTTTTTCATGAACTTGCTTTCTTCAGTTCCTCAAAAGCAAACATGGGATGGAGCTTTGACATTCTCATTAATCTTATAGCTGTTTGGGGCATAGTAGTGATGTGTCCATGGATTTCACTAGATGAAGTACAGACCTGAGTACGACTTTGCTTCCTCTGAGTGGTCAATTGTGTTGCACTAGTGCAGATGTGTAGAAGTCTAGTGTGAACAATCAGTAATCCTGAGCCCTTTGGTTTTTCTGCGAAGTCTTGGTGGATAGCTATTCAAAATTGGATCCAACATGACTTTTAAGTAGTGTGACACCTTTATACTTAGTATTTGGAAGGAGGGGTTGGTATAGGTGTAAAATCTTTATTAGGATTCTCCAGTGAGATAGAACCAATAAAAGATATAGATACAGATTTTACATATTTATATATATATGTGTGTGTGTATATATATGTATGTATGTATACGTACATACGTACATTATATATATGTGCGTGTATGTGTGTGTGTGTGTGTGTGTGTGTGTACGTACATATAGAGACTTGTTAGGGGAATTGACCTACACCGTTTCAGGGAATGAGAAGTTCCATGATAGGTTTATAAACTGGAGACCCACAGAAGTCAGAGAGCCTCTCGAGGCTGCGTGTATCTCAGAGTTCAAAGACTAATGAAGCTGGAGATCTCAGGTTCAAGGGCAGAAAGAAAGAGTATGGCTCTTTGGAAAAGGGATTGAGGTGGGGTAGAATGAGGGAAAGAGAGGGAGAGAGAGAAAAGAGAGAGAATTGCCGTTCTTCTGCATTCTATATTCCATGCTCCTCTGAAAGCACCCTCACAATCCTCACAGACACATTCAAAAATAATGATTCACCAGCCATTTAGGCCTTCTTCTACCAGTGAAATTGCTGTGAAATTAACCATCACAAATCTACTCCTTGTCAATCTGGCACCCATATTCATCTCCTTATATCACAATCTTCATTTAAAAACAGTACCAAGGTTGCATCTAACATGATACAACTAAAATACAACTGAAAATACACTGATCTCTTCCCCAAGTAAGGAGGTAAAGTCCATGAGTGATGCTTACTCTTCTGATGTCCCACAACTCAGATATTATCACATAAAATTAATAATACTTCAATACTTATGGAAAGTCAATAAATCTTATGTTACATGATATGGAAAGAAAGGAAAGAATGCAAAGATATTTGCTTAATATGCACACACACATGTATATTTCACAAATTAGGTAAGAAATACTTATGAGAGGTACAGTTCTTGTTTATGTCAATGGGTCTGTTTTACAGCAGGTATTTGCAAGTATTGTATTTTATTACCCATTCTGAATTCCTTTTACCTTCAACAAGCAATCCAGCTTATTATTATTCTTGACCTGGTAGGGTGTCCTAAACTTTATTCCTGAAAGGTCTGGGTTATTCATAATATGCCAATAATATATTGTGTATTTCTTGGATTGAATTGTTACAATTTCTCATTGACCTTAATTACAGGACATGGTAATACTAAGAAAAACCCTACATGGTCTTCCAAATTCCTGAAATACTCTTCCTTACTTTCATTGTATTGTAATGGTCCAATTTCCCCTTGGAAGTCTGAATCAGTCATTCATGATGGGCAGCTCAGGTCACACAGCCAAGTATTCAGTGTCTCCTAAGACCCAGTATCAGTGCAAGCACTGTCTGTCAAAAGGGTGGCAGTTATCTCTGGATGGTAGTAGGCCTTTCACCAAAACTTATGGATTTTGCACTGCAGCTCATCTATGGGGGAGGGGGGGCACCAAAGGCTCCAAACAATATCCTTATCTGACATTAGCACTTTAACTACCAGTGGATCTACTGGATTATAGAGCCATTTGGCAAAGGAACCTGTACATCTGTTCAGATCTGTTTCAGAGCCTTCTCCTATTCTTAGCTCCACTCAAAACTAGGAGCTTTTTGGATCAGTTGGTAAATGGACTGGAGTAGCCCCAAGCAAGGAATGTGTTGCATCCAAAATGCAAATAGGCCCACTCGCTGCATGCCTTTTTCTTGATTGTAGGAACAACAAATTACTCTCCATTTAGCATATCCCACACCACTGGACTCCTAAAAATTTCACTTCGGTAGAAGGACTTTGAATTTTAGTTTTTCTTTTTCTTCTTACACACAAACGTTTCATTAATAATTCCAGAGTGGTGGTTACCTCTTGCTTGCTTGGTCCAGTCAGCCTAACGTCATCAATGTGATGGACCACCATGATATCTTGTGGAAGAGAAAGGCAATTAAGGTCCCTCTGCGGATTGGAGCAATGGCTCAGTGGCTAAAGTGCTTGCCTAGCATGGACAAAGACCCAGATTTGAATCCCCAGCACCACGTACACAACTAAATATCAGAGAAATGAAGACCTGATGAAAACATAAATAAAATTAATTCTCTTTCTCTCTCTCTCTCTCTATTTTAAAAAATGATTTTAAAGAAAAAGATCCCCAAGCTGGAGTGGTGGCTCAGCAGTTATGGCGCTTGCCTGGCATGAGCGAGTACGCAAATTCAAACCCCAGCACCATGTACACAACGAAGTGTCCCAGGAATGAAAGTCATATGAAAAACTAAATAAAGATTGTTTATCTCTCTCTCTCTCATCTCTATCTCTATCTCTCTCCCCTCTCTTTCTTTAAAAAAAAGTCCCCCTGAACTAAGTTGTGATACAGGTCTGGATCGTTCATATTCTTTTGAGATAGGACAGTGATGGTACTTTGGTGACCTTGCCATATGAAAGAAAACTGCTTTTGGTGAGCATTATTAACAGGTATGGAGGAAAATAAATTTGCCAGATCAACATTGCTGCCTGCCAGATATTAGGAGATGTGATAATCTTCTCAAGCAAGGAAACTGATTTACTACAGCAGCTACAGTAAGAGTCTCCACCAGTTAATCTTAGACTAATCCACTGTCCTGTTCAAAGGTCTGTTCATCTTCTGCACAGATCAAATAGGACAGTTAAATTTGGATACGATGGGAATCACCACTCCTGCATCTTTCAAGTCCTTGGTGGTGACACTAATCTCTGCAATCCTTCCAGGAGTGTGATGTTATTCTTGATTTACTATTTTCCTGGGTGGAGGCCACTCTAATGGCTTCATTTGGCCTTTTCCACCATAATAGTTCTCACTGCACAGGTTAGGGAACCAATATATTCTGAAGTACGTCTATTCCATTTATGCTTTCTGGAACTGGGAAAATACCATAGTAATGTTCCAGGACTCACTGTACTTACTGTGAGTTGGACCTGAGCTAAAATTACATTGATCACCTCATTCTAATAAGACCCCACCTATCCTGAGTAGAGCTCAACTGTGATGTTTGGGGTCTTCTGGACTCAAGATCAATTTGAAATATAGTCTTCAAAATTTTGATTATTTTATTTTCTTCAATGGACATTTTCCCTGGGAAAAGATTTCATTTCCCTTTGGGTAAGGATGTGATTAAGATTAACATTATTATTATTTTTTTGGTAGTTTACTGGGTTCAGTTTTTTAGTTTAAAGATGTTTTTTAAAGAGAGAGAGAGATGGAGAGAGAGACAGTGAGAATCAATTTTGTATATTTATTCATTTGGCCTTTGTTTCTCTGACACTTAGTTGTGTATGTGGTGCTGGGGTTTGAACCCAGGTCCTCATGCATGCCAGGCAAGTGCTCCAACCACTGAGCCACAGCTCCATCCTCTGGGCGTCTTTCTGGAGGAGAACAAGCCCCCCTTTCATTGAAGGAGTTCTGGGCCTATAAATTACCTCAAGTCTGGGATTGAGTGAAAGGGTGTGATTCTGTTTTTATTATTCAAATTAGACTTTTTAAAATTTGATTTTAGAGTTGTCCACTTATACATATCAAGTAAGAATTTAGTTGTCTTCATATCATATTACAAATCCTTAATATCCATTTTCACACTTATTCTTCAGATTTCTGCTCACACAAATTGGGAAACTCAAGTTCTTCTTTTGGAGTGTAGCACATCTCCATATTAGTCACACTTTGTACTGCACCTCTATGGGTCTTCTAGAACTTGACTCTAGTTATAGTTCTAGATTTAAAAAGTGAGTTTTTTCTGAGGAGAATCAGCGTTGCTGGCTTGTTGGGGTCTGACCTTTGCTTTACCAGCTGCCCTGGATCTTATTGCTGTTTGCATAAGCTCCTTCGGGAGGGGCTGCTAGATTGTATATTGTTAAGCTTGAAAAACAGGGTGTCGACACAGGCTTCAGAAGTTTCACATTGGTATCACCTGCCAATTATTCTAGATCCTTCAAGGGGTGCACAGAGAGGCCTACTGATCAAACCTGTGCCTCCGAAATCCAGGTGTGTCAATGAACGAGCTAATGTAGAGAGGCCTTGAGGGGGCGGGGTGAAGGCCCTTAAAGAAGAGGCTGCAGCCAGCAGTCAGGAGCTCTTCCTTTGGGAGAGAGGTCTTGCACTTTGCTGTTGGACATGGTGTCCCTGCTCCTTTGGAAGATGAGCTCTTGCCAGCAGCCGAACCTGCCTATGCTTTGCTCCTGAACTTCCCAGCCTTCAGAACTGTGAGAAACTGCTGTCTGTTTGTTCTGAAATAGAGTCTTGTAGCGTTGCCTTGACTTGTTTGAGATTACTTAAGGTTAGGCATTTTGTCGTAGCAGTACAAATGAACGTTGCCTTGAAAGAGAGATGTAAAGTATGGATATATAAAAAGGAGAAGTAAAGTTTGGACAAAGAAAGACCATTTCAGGTCTCCGGCCTGTGGTTTTTCTCATCCCCAGTCGGTCCCTCAGGTCAGAACCCGGCTGGACCGGGACACTGGCTTGGCTTGGAAAAGACCCTCGAAGAGGGAAGAAGGCTAATACCCGCGTAGGTGGGGTGGAGGAAGGCCTCTGGGGTGGGGAAGCCACTTCCTTTTACAAAACACACTTCTTAGAACAGTTCAAGTTTTCCATCTTCATCAGGGTCTCCCTACCTGTCCCCATCTCAATTTAGAGGATCTGATTTTTTCCTAGTTACCTTCATTTTAACAGTAGACACCCTACAAGGCTGAGCGCAACTTCCCTTGTAATTCAACTAATCACAAGATGAGGACTTGTGCTTGATTTTCAGCCACTCCAACCCTGTGGACATAGGAGAGATTTTACCTAAGGGTACACTTAGAAGCTTTTAGGCTATTTGTGCACATCTGGAGCCAGAATTTGAATCTACAGACCCATGCTTTTCTTTCATTACTTTGTCCAGTGATTTCTATAGCAACCAATATACATTACCATATACATCAATTTTCAAAATCCGAATTGCTAAATTCCTTCTTTTTCTCCTCCACCCCCTCTCTGTATCTGGGATTGAACTCAGGGACACTTAACCACTGAGCCACATCCCCAGTCCTTTTTATTTTTTATATTGAGACAGGGTTTCACTGAGTTGCTTAGGACCTTGCTAAGTTGCTGAGGTTGGCTTTGGATTTGTGATCCTCCTGCCTCAATCTCCCCAGCTGCTGGATTACAGGCATGCAGGGTCCTTGTCTCTTATAAATGGGTAGTTAGGAGTCTCCAGTGCAGATTCTCCATATCTCTATAGACAGTTTACGCCATGGTCTATCAGTGCTCTCTCACTATTGGAAGTAGAATTTTTCATATTTTTAAGTCCAATCAGATACAGAAATGTTAAAATTAATTTTGGAAACTCATACTAGAACCACTACTTATATCAGTCTTTTCTGAGACACTGGAAACAGTAACTCACCAGCCATCTAGGGATCCCTCAATCCAGTCAAATTGACTCTTAAAATTAACCATTATAGTTCTGACAAAACTTTTGCTTGGGTTTATTTCATTCAGTCTTCCCAGGATCCTTCCTTCTTTTTGTCCACAGGACTTCTTTCCTCCCCTATATTCTCTTCATTTGCTCTCTCAAAATCTTTTGTCTTTTAGAGTAGACCTTCATGGTTCATTAAAACTAAAGCCAAGATCATTAGTAGCCAAAAACCAATTTTCTTTTCCTCTTTCTAGAAAGGACAGTCTTCAATCATTCCGAAGGTGAAAAGCGTGTGATTTATTTACACTTTAAGCCCTCTGTCCATGAGTTCAGTGCTTCCAATAAAGAAGGGAAAATTAAGTATCCATATGAAAGTGGTTGAAATTCAAAATTCTGTCACTCACTGCCTTCAGGAGTCATAAAAGCCAAGGAGAAAAAATAGTCTATTAAAATATTTTAAATGTGAAAATATGAAGAGTATTACTCAAAGATCTACTTTGTTATTTTTGTACTTCTGGTATTACTATTTATAAGCTAGGGGTGATTTCTGCCTGCTAAAGAATTGACTGGGAGCAGGGGAAGGTTGTATTTCTCAGCTATCTAAAATGTATTACCTCTATTTAATTCAATAAACATTTTAAAGCAACCCTAAAGGTAGGCTGTACTGGAGAAATGGAAAATTCAGAGATGAATAAAACACAGTTTTTTTCCTGAAGAAGCATGGCACAGAAGATATGAATAGATTCTAAAAATATGCAGCAAGAACACTTTGGAACACAAGAGAGAAGCATTCCAACTTAGTTTAGGAGTGCGGAAGACTCCATGAAAGGAGGAAGCACCTGAGGAATTGACAGATGTGCACATTTTGACCACTTGAGTTATTTATTTGCTTCCCCAATACCCATCCCCGACTTCTTCCATTGAAAAGCGGCAATGGGGCCTGAACAGGATCAGTTCTATCTGAGCTGCATGCAAGCACTCTGATTGGTCCTACCTAGTGAGTGTAACCCTATCCCCTTTTCATTTTTGTTAGTTCAGGTCACCAAGACATAAAGCATTGTGCAGGGCCATGGACATCAGATTTGCATAAATCTCAGGCTTCTTTTTCTCTCTCTTTCTGGAATTCCTGAACATTTGTGCTGTGTTTTCCTCCAGTTGCTAGGTAATGCATGACATAAAGCAGGGAAACAGGCCCTACTACTAAGAGGGAAGCAAAGCTAAGGACTAAGTTCACATATACAGAGAAGGCCAGAGAAGAGAGAAAGGCAGAAAAATGGAACAGCATTCACTGAACCTGTTTTAATCAGCTTTTTCGTTGCTGTGACTAAAAACACCTGGCAAGAACAATTTTAGGAGCAGAAGTTAATTTTGAGAGCTCATGGTTTCAGAGGTCTTAGTCCATGGAAGGCTGGTTCTATTTATTTGTTCATGATCGGAGAGCCTGACATACAGTCTGGCCCATCTAGCTGCCTGCTGGATAGGTCGTCTCCAAGGTCCCATAATCATTTCAGACTCCACTAGGACAGGGAGAGCCTCATCATTTTTTCTCAAATGTTTGCTCTTCTTCCCTTGCACTTTGCCTTCAGGAGCTCCAATTAGAAATTATTTTTTTAATCTCATCTAAACATTCTTCTTCTATGATCTTACATACCTTACATTAATATCCATAGCCTGAATGGGAGTTGTGGTGGACACCTTTAATCCTAGCAACTTGGGAGGCTAAGGAAGGGGGATCACAAGTTCAAGGCCAGCCTTAGCAAATTAGTGAGATACTGTCTCAAAAAAAAAAAAAAATAAAAGGGATGGGGATGTAGTTCAGTGGCAATGTACCCATGGATTTGGTGCCCAGTACATATGCATGTATGTGCATGTGTGTGTATAAATATATATAAACAGTTCTCAAATATGAAATCTTAAATCCATGATTTTTAGGTTTTTATATACAAGTTCTATTTGTGCATTTTTACTGGAAGTTTCCAGTTGTATATAAACTGGACATGTTCTAGATGTTAGGTCGATTCCAGGTAGCTAGGGGCAGGGCATCAAGCAGTCCATGCCCTCAGGTGCTGCTGGCTGGGGGCAGGGCATTAGGCAGCCTGCATGTGAAAGGAATAACCAATCAGATGCTGGCAGACAAGCTCCAATAGCATCTCACAAACACCTGGTGATTGATGGATCCACCAGCCAGTCTCTGAAGGCCATGCCATCAACTTCCTTTCTCCACCCCAGACTACAACTTCTTTTCTCCACCCCAGCTGGGCCCCCGTGCTAGTTCCCCACTTACCACTTCCTCTGCTCCTCCTCACTATGGCAGCTAGGTGGTTCTGTCC